>CAXAJV010001290.1:6504379-6550379 GCA_963969225.1 Xylocopa violacea | reverse complement strand
TCCGTGGGACCTTTATATACATCAATAACGTAATATAACCTAACCTAACCCAACCTAACATCTCGGCGGTAATATTTGACATCATTCCTGGCGAGTTGGACTCTACGTCTCCGTGGCACCTTCATATACATCAATAACGAAATATAACCTAACCTAACCCAACCTATCATATCGGCGGTAATATTTGACAACATTCCTGGCGAGTTGGCCTCTACGTTACCGTGGGACCCTCGTATACATCAATAACGTAATATAACGTAACATAACCCAACCTATCATCTCGGCGGTAATATTTGAGAACATTCATGGCGAGTTGGCCGCTACGTCTCCGTGTAACCCTCGTATACGTCAATAACGTAATATAACGTAACTTAACCCAACCTATCATCTCGGCGGTAATATTTGAAAACATTCCTGGCGAGTTGGCATCTACGTCTCCGTGGGACCGTTATATACATCAATAACGTAATATAACCTAACCTTACCCAACCTAACATCCCGGCGGTAATATTTGACATCATTCCTGGCGAGTTGGCCTCTACGTCTCCGTGGCACCTTCATATACATCAATAACGAAATATAACCTAACCTAACCCAACCTATCATCTCGGCGGTAATATTTGAAAACATTCCTGGCGAGTTGGCCTCTACGTCTCAGTGGGACCTTTATATACATCAATAGCGTAATATAACCTAACCTAACCCAACCTAACATCTCGGCGGTAATATTTGACAACATTCCTGGCGAGTTGGCTTCTATGTCTCCGTGGTACCTTTATATACATCAATAAAGAAATATAACCTAACCTAAATCAACCTATCATCTCGGCGATAATATTTGACAACATTCCTGGCTAGTTGGCCTCTACGTCTCCGTGGGACATTTATATACATCAATAACGTAATATAACCTAACCTAACCCAACCTAACATCTCGGCGGTAATATTTGACATCATTCCTGGCTAGTTGGCCTCTACGTCTCCGTGGCACCTTCATATACATCAATAACGAAATATAACCTAACCTAACCCAACCTATCATATCGGCGGTAATATTTGACAACATTCCTGGCGAGTTGGCCTCTACGTTACCGTGGGACCCTCGTATACATCAATAACGTAATATAACGTAACTTAACCCTACCTATCATCTCGGCGGTAATATTTGAGAACATTCTTGGCGAGTTGGCCTCTACGTCTCCGTGTAACCCTTGTATACGTCAATAACGTAATATAACGTAACTTAACCCAACCTATCATCTCGGCGGTAATATTTGAAAACATTCCTGGCGAGTTGGCCTCTACGTCTTCGTGGGACTTTTATATACATCAATAACGTAATATAACTTAACCAACCCAACCTAACATCTCCGCGGTAATATTTTACAACATACCTGGCGAGTTGGCCTCTACGTCTCCGTGGGCCCTTCATATACATAAATAACCAAATGTAACCTAACCTAAATCAACCTATCATCTCGGCGATAATATTTGACCAGATTCCTGGCGAGTTGGCCTCTACGTCTCCGTGGGATCTTTATATACATCAATAACGTAATATAACATAACCTAACCCAATCTAACATCTCGGCGGTAATATTTGACCACATTCCTGGCTTGTTGGCCTCTACGTCTCCGTGGGACCTTTATATACATCTATAACGTAATATAACCTAACTTAACCCAACCTATCATCTCGGCGGTAATATTTGACAACATTCCTGGCGAGTTGGCCTCTACCTCTCCGTTTGACCTTCATATACATCAATAACGTAATATAACCTAACCTAACCCAATCTAACATCTCGGCGGTAATATTTGACCACATTCCTGGCTTGTTGGCCTCTACGTCTCCGTGGGTCCTTTATATACGTCTATAACGTAATGTAACCTAACCTAACCGAACCTAACATCTCGGCGGTAATATTTGAAAACATTCCTGGCGAGTTGGCCTCTACGTCTCCGTGGGACCTTTATATACATCAGCAACGTAATATAACCTAACCTAACCCAACCTAACATCTCGGCGGTAATATTTGAAAACAGTCCTGGCGAGTTGGCCTCTACGTCTCCGAGAGACCTTCATATACATCAATAACGTAATATAACCTAACCTAACCCAATCTAGCATCTCGGCGGTAATATTTGACCACATTCCTGGCTTGTTGGCCTCTACGTCTCCGTGAGACCTTTGTATACATCTATAACGTAATATAACGTAACCTAACCCAACCTATCATCTCGGCGGTTATATTTGAAAACATTCCTGGCGAGTTGGCCTCCACGTTTCCGTGGGACCTTTATATACATCTATAACGTAATATAACCTAACCTAACCCAACCTATCATCTCGGCGGTAATATTTGACAAAATTCCTGGCGAGTTGGTTTCTCCGTTTCCGTGGGACCTTTATATACATCAATAACGTAATATAACCTAACCTAACCCAACCTAACATTTCGGCGGTAATATTTGACCACATTCCTGTCTTGTTGGCCTCTACGTCTCCGTGGGGCCTTTATACACATCAATAACGAAATATAACCTAACCTAACCCAACCTATCATCTCGGCGGTAATATTTGACAAAATTCCTGGCGAGTTGGCTTCTCCGTTTCCGTGGGACCTTTATATACATCAATAACGTAATATAACCTAACCTATCCCAACCTAACATCTCGGCGGTAATATTTGAAAACATTCCTGGCGAGTTGGCATCTACGTCTCCGTGGGACCGTTAAATACATCAATAACGTAATATAACCTAACCTAACCCAACCTAACATCCCGGCGGTAATATTTGACATCATTCCTGGCGAGTTGGCCTCTACGTCTCCGTGGCACCTTCATATACATCAATA
This sequence comes from Xylocopa violacea, assembly GCA_963969225.1. Taxonomy (NCBI): domain Eukaryota; kingdom Metazoa; phylum Arthropoda; class Insecta; order Hymenoptera; family Apidae; genus Xylocopa; species Xylocopa violacea. The sequence continues at coordinate 6,547,519 of CAXAJV010001290.1, read as the reverse complement.
ACGAAATATAACCTAACCTAACCCAACCTATCATATCGGCGGTAATATTTGACAATATTCCTGACGAGTTGGCCTCTAAGTTACCGTGGGACCCTCGTATACATCAATAACGCAATATAACGTAACTTAACCCAACCTATCATCTCGGCGATAATATTTGAAAACATTCCTGGCGATTTGGATTCTTCGTCTCCGTGGGACCTTTATATACATCAATAACGTAATATAACCTAACCTAACCTAACCTATCATCTCGGCGGTAACATTTGACCACATTCCTGGCGAGTTGGCCTCTACGTCGGCGTGGGACCTTTATATACATCAATAACGTGATATAACTTAACCTGAACCAACCTAACATCTCCGCGGTACTCCGCGGTAATATTTGACAACATACCTGGCGAGTTGGCCTCTACGTCTCCGTGGGCCCTTCATATACATCAATAACGAAATATAACCTAACCTAACCCAACCTATCATCTCGGCGGTAATATTTGACAAAATTCCTGGCGGGTTGGCTTCTCCGTTTCCGTGGGACCTTTATATACATCAATAACGTAATATAACCTAACCTAACCCAACCTAACATTTCGGCGGTAATATTTGACCACGTTCCTGGCTTATTGGACTCTACGTCTCCGTGGGACCTTCATATAGATCTATAACGTAATATAACCTAACCTAACCCAACCTAACATCTCGGCGGTAACATTTGAAAACATTCCTGGCGAGTTGGCCTCTACGTCTCCGTGGGATCTTTATATACATCAATAACGTAGTATAACATAACCTAACCCAATCTAACATCTCGGCGGTAATATTTGACCACATTCCTGGCTTGTTGGCCTCTACGTCTCCGTGGGATCTTTATATACGTCTATAACGTAATGTAACCTAACCTAACCGAACCCAACACCTCGGCGGTAATATTTGATAACATTCCTGGCGAGTTGGCCTCTACGTCTCCGTGGGACCTTCATATACATCAATAACGTAATATAACCTAACCTAACCCAACCTGTCATCTCGGCGGTTATATTTGACAACATTGCTGGCGATTTGGATTCTTCGTCTCCGTGGGACCTTTATATACATCAATAACGTAATATAACGTAACCTAACCCAACCTATCATCTCGGCGGTTATATTTGAAAACATTCCTGGCGAGTTGGCCTCCACGTTTCCGTGGGACCTTTATATACGTCTATAACGTAATGTAACCTAACCTAACCGGACCTAACATCTCGGCGGTAATATTTGAAAACAGTCCTGGCGAGTTGGCCTCTACGTCTCCGAGAGACCTTCATATACATCAATAACGTAATATAACCGAACCTAACCCAATCTAACATCTCGGCGGTAATATTTGACATCATTCCTGGCGAATTGGCATCTACGTCTCCGAGGGACCTTCATATACAACAATGACGAAATATAACCTAACCTAACCTAACCTATCATCTCGGCGGTAACATTTGACAACATTCCCGGCGAGTTGGCCTCTACGTCTCCGTGGGACCTTTATATACATCAGTAACGTAATATAACCTAACCTAACCCAACCTAACATCTCGGCGGGAATATTTGAAAACAGTCCTGGCGAGTTGGCCTCTACGTCTCCGAGAGACCTTCATATACATCAATAACGTAATATAACCTAACCTAACCCAATCTAGCATCTCGGCGGTAATATTTGACCACATTCCTGGCTTGTTGGCCTCTACGTCTCCGTGGGACCTTTATATACGTCTATAACGTAATGTAACCTAACCTAACCGGACCTAACATCTCGGCGGTAATATTTGAAAACATTCCTGGCGAGTTGGCCTCTACGTGTCCGTGGGACCTTTATATACATCAGCAACGTAATATAACCTAACCTAACCCAACCTAACATCTCGGCGGTAATATTTGAAAACAGTCCTGGCGAGTTGGCCTCTACGTCTCCGAGAGACCTTCATATACATCAATAACGTAATATAACCTAACCTAACCCAATCTAGCATCTCGGCGGTAATATTTGACCACATTCCTGGCTTGTTGGCCTCTACGTCTCCGTGAGACCTTTATATACATCTATAACGTAATATAACTTAACCTAACCCAACCTAACATCTCCGCGGTAATATTTGATAACATTCCTGGCGAGTTGGCCTCTATGTCTCCGTGGGACCTTCATATACATCAATAACGTAATATAACCTAACCTAACCCAACCTAACACCTCGGCGGTAATATTTGACCACATTCCTGTCTTGTTGGCCTCTACGTCTCCGTGGGACCTTTATACACATCAGTAACGTAATATAACCTAACCTAACCCAACCTATCATATCGGCGGTAATATTTGACAACATTCCTGACGAGTTGGCCTCTACGTTACCGTGGGACCCTCGTATACATCAATAACGTAATATAACGTAACCTAACCCAACCTAACATCTCGGCGGTAATATTTGAAAACATTCCTAGCGAGTTGGCATCTACGTCTCCGTGGGACCTTTATATACATCAATAACGTAATATAACCTAACCTAACCCATCCTAACATCTCGGCGGTAATATTTGACATCATTCCTGGCGAGTTGGCCTCTACGTGTCCGTGGCACCTTCATATACATCAATAACGAAATATAACCTAACCTAACCCAACCTATCATATCGGCGGTAATATTTGACAACATTCCTGGCGAGTTGGCCTCTACGTTACCGTGGGACCCTCGTATACATCAATAACGTAATATAACGTAACTTAACCCAACCTGTCATCTCGGCGGTAATATTTGAAAACATTCCTGGCGAGTTGGCCTCTACGTCTTCGTGGGACCCTCGTATACATCAATAACGTAATATAACGTAACTTAACCCAACCTATCATCTCGGCGGTAATATTTGAAAACATTCCTGGCGAGTTGGCCTCTACGTCTTCGTGGGACTTTTATATACATCAACAACGAAATATAACCTAACCTAACCTAACCTATCGTCTCGGTGGTAACATTTGACAACATTCCCGGCGAGTTGGCCTTTACGTCTCCGTGGGACCTTTATATACATCAGTAACGTAATATAACCTAACCTAACCCAACCTATCATCTCGGCGGTTATATTTGACAACATTCCTGGCGATTTGGCTTCTTCGTCTCCGTGGGACCTTTATATACATCAATAACGTAATATAACCTAACCTAACCCAACCTAACATCTCGGCGGTAATATTTGACATCATTCCTGGCGAGTTGGACTCTACGTCTCCGTGGCACCTTCATATACATCAATAACGAAATATAACCTAACCTAACCCAACCTATCATATCGGCGGTAATATTTGACAACATTCCTGGCGAGTTGGCCTCTACGTTACCGTGGGACCCTCGTATACATCAATAACGTAATATAACGTAACTTAATCCAACCTATCATCTCGGCGGTAATATTTGAGAACATTCCTGGCGAGTTGGCCTCTACGTCTTCGTGGGACCCTCGTATACATCAATAACGTAATATAACGTAACTTAACCCAACCTATCATCTCGGCGGTAATATTTGAAAACATTCCTGGCGAGTTGGCCTCTACGTCTTCGTGGGACTTTTATATACATCAACAACGAAATATAACCTAACCTAACCTAACCTATCATCTCGGTGGTAACATTTGACAACATTCCCGGCGAGTTGGCCTTTACGTCTCCGTGGGACCTTTATATACATCAGTAACGTAATATAACCTAACCTAACCCAACCTATCATCTCGGCGGTTATATTTGACAACATTCCTGGCGATTTGGCTTCTTCGTCTCCGTGGGACCTTTATATACATCAATAACGTAATATAACCTAACCTAACCCAACCTAACATCTCGGCGGTAATATTTGACATCATTCCTGGCGAGTTGGACTCTACGTCTCCGTGGCACCTTCATATACATCAATAACGAAATATAACCTAACCTAACCCAACCTATCATATCGGCGGTAATATTTGACAACATTCCTGGCGAGTTGGCCTCTACGTTACCGTGGGACCCTCGTATACATCAATAACGTAATATAACGTAACTTAATCCAACCTATCATCTCGGCGGTAATATTTGAGAACATTCATGGCGAGTTGGCCGCTACGTCTCCGTGTAACCCTCGTATACGTCAATAACGTAATATAACGTAACTTAACCCAACCTATCATCTCGGCGGTAATATTTGAAAACATTCCTGGCGAGTTGGCATCTACGTCTCCGTGGGACCGTTATATACATCAATAACGTAATATAACCTAACCTTACCCAACCTAACATCCCGGCGGTAATATTTGACATCATTCCTGGCGAGTTGGCCTCTACGTCTCCGTGGCACCTTCATATACATCAATAACGAAATATAACCTAACCTAACCCAACCTATCATATCGGCGGTAATATTTGACAACATTCCTGACGAGTTGGCCTCTACGTTACCGTGGGACCCTCGTATACATCAATAACGTAATATAACGTAACTTAACCCAACCTATCATCTCGGCGGTAATATTTGAAAACATTCCTGGCGAGTTGGCCTCTACGTCTCAGTGGGACCTTTATATACATCAATAGCGTAATATAACCTAACCTAACCCAACCTAACATCTCGGCGGTAATATTTGACAACATTCCTGGCTAGTTGGCTTCTATGTCTCCGTGGTACCTTTATATACATCAATAAAGAAATATAACCTAACCTAAATCAACCTATCATCTCGGCGATAATATTTGACAACATTCCTGGCTAGTTGGCCTCTACGTCTCCGTGGGACATTTATATACATCAATAACGTAATATAACCTAACCTAACCCAACCTAACATCTCGGCGGTAATATTTGACATCATTCCTGGCTAGTTGGCCTCTACGTCTCCGTGGCACCTTCATATACATCAATAACGAAATATAACCTAACCTAACCCAACCTATCATATCGGCGGTAATATTTGACAACATTCCTGGCGAGTTGGCCTCTACGTTACCGTGGGACCCTCGTATACATCAATAACGTAATATAACGTAACTTAACCCTACCTATCATCTCGGCGGTAATATTTGAGAACATTCTTGGCGAGTTGGCCTCTACGTCTCCGTGTAACCCTTGTATACGTCAATAACGTAATATAACGTAACTTAACCCAACCTATCATCTCGGCGGTAATATTTGAAAACATTCCTGGCGAGTTGGCCTCTACGTCTTCGTGGGACTTTTATATACATCAATAACGTAATATAACTTAACCAACCCAACCTAACATCTCCGCGGTAATATTTTACAACATACCTGGCGAGTTGGCCTCTACGTCTCCGTGGGCCCTTCATATACATAAATAACCAAATGTAACCTAACCTAAATCAACCTATCATCTCGGCGATAATATTTGACCAGATTCCTGGCGAGTTGGCCTCTACGTCTCCGTGGGATCTTTATATACATCAATAACGTAATATAACATAACCTAACCCAATCTAACATCTCGGCGGTAATATTTGACCACATTCCTGGCTTGTTGGCCTCTACGTCTCCGTGGGACCTTTATATACATCTATAACGTAATATAACCTAACTTAACCCAACCTATCATCTCGGCGGTAATATTTGACAACATTCCTGGCGAGTTGGCCTCTACGTCTCCGTTTGACCTTCATATACATCAATAACGTAATATAACCTAACCTAACCCAATCTAACATCTCGGCGGTAATATTTGACCACATTCCTGGCTTGTTGGCCTCTACGTCTCCGTGGGACCTTTATATACGTCTATAACGTAATGTAACCTAACCTAACCGAACCTAACATTTCGGCGGTAATATTTGAAAACATTCCTGGCGAGTTGGCCTCTACGTCTCCGTGGGACCTTTATATACATCAGCAACGTAATATAACCTAACCTAACCCAACCTAACATCTCGGCGGTAATATTTGAAAACAGTCCTGGCGAGTTGGCCTCTACGTCTCCGAGAGACCTTCATATACATCAATAACGTAATATATCCTAACCTAACCCAATCTAGCATCTCGGCGGTAATATTTGACCACATTCCTGGCTTGTTGGCCTCTACGTCTCCGTGAGACCTTTATATACATCTATAACGTAATATAACGTAACCTAACCCAACCTATCATCTCGGCGGTTATATTTGAAAACATTCCTGGCGAGTTGGCCTCCACGTTTCCGTGGGACCTTTATATACATCTATAACGTAATATAACCTAACCTAACCCAACCTATCATCTCGGCGGTAATATTTGACAAAATTCCTGGCGAGTTGGTTTCTCCGTTTCCGTGGGACCTTTATATACATCAATAACGTAATATAACCTAACCTAACCCAACCTAACATTTCGGCGGTAATATTTGACCACATTCCTGTCTTGTTGGCCTCTACGTCTCCGTGGGACCTTTATACACATCAATAACGAAATATAACCTAACCTAACCCAACCTATCATCTCGGCGGTAATATTTGACAAAATTCCTGGCGAGTTGGCTTCTCCGTTTCCGTGGGACCTTTATATACATCAATAACGTAATATAACCTAACCTATCCCAACCTAACATCTCGGCGGTAATATTTGAAAACATTCCTGGCGAGTTGGCATCTACGTCTCCGTGGGACCGTTAAATACATCAATAACGTAATATAACCTAACCTAACCCAACCTAACATCCCGGCGGTAATATTTGACATCATTCCTGGCGAGTTGGCCTCTACGTCTCCGTGGCACCTTCATATACATCAATAACGAAATATAACCTAACCTAACCCAACCTATCATATCGGCGGTAATATTTGACAACATTCCTGACGAGTTGGCCTCTAAGTTACCGTGGGACCCTCGTATACATCAATAACGCAATATAACGTAACTTAACCCAACCTATCATCTCGGCGATAATATTTGAAAACATTCCTGGCGATTTGGATTCTTCGTCTCCGTGGGACCTTTATATACATCAATAACGTAATATAACCTAACCTAACCTAACCTATCATCTCGGCGGTAACATTTGACCACATTCCTGGCGAGTTGGCCTCTACGTCGGCGTGGGACCTTTATATACATCAATAACGTGATATAACTTAACCTGAACCAACCTAACATCTCCGCGGTACTCCGCGGTAATATTTGACAACATACCTGGCGAGTTGGCATCTACGTCTTCGTGGGACTTTTATATACATCAATAGCGTAATATAACCTAACCTAACCCAACCTAACATCTCGGCGGTAATATTTGACAACATACATGGCGAGTTGGCCTCTACGTCTCCGTGGGATCTTTATATACATCAATAGCGTAATATAACGTAACCGAACCCAACCTAACATCTCGGCGGTAATATTTGACAACATTCCTGGCTAGTTGGCCTCTACGTCTCCGTGGGATCTTTATATACATCAATAACGTAATATAACATAACCTAACCCAATCTAACATCTCGGCGGTAATATTTGACCACATTCCTGGCTTGTTGGCCTCTACGTCTCCGTGGGATCTTTATATACGTCTATAACGTAATGTAACCTAACCTAACCGAACCCAACACCTCGGCGGTAATATTTGATAACATTCCTGGCGAGTTGGCCTCTACGTCTCCGTGGGACCTTCATATACATCAATAACGTAATATAACCTAACCTAACCCAACCTATCATCTCGGCGGTTATATTTGACAACATTGCTGGCGATTTGGATTCTTCGTCTCCGTGGGACCTTTATATACATCAATAACGTAATATAACGTAACCTAACCCAACCTATCATCTCGGCGGTTATATTTGAAAACATTCCTGGCGAGTTGGCCTCCACGTTTCCGTGGGACCTTTATATACATCTATAACGTAATATAACCTAACCTAACCCAACCTAACACCTCGGCGGTAATATTTGACAACATTCCTGGCGAGTTGGCCTCTACGTCTCCGTGGGACCTTCATATACATCAATAACGTAATATAACCTAACCTAACCCAACCTAACATCTCGGTGTTAATATTTGACCACATTCCTGTCTTGTTGGCCTCTACGTCTCCGTGGGACCTTTATACACATCAGTAACGTAATATAACCTAAACTAACCCAACCTAACATCACGGCGGTAATATTTGAAAACATTCCTGGCGAGTTGGCCTCTACGTCACCGAGGGACCTTCATATACATCAATAACGTAATATAACCTAACCTAACCCAATCTAGCATCTCGGCGGTAATATTTGACCACATTCCTGGCTGGTTGGCCTCTACGTCTCTGTGAGACCTTTATATACATCTATAACGTAATATAACCTAACCTAACCCAACCTAACATCTCGGCGGTAATATTTGAAAACATTCCTGGCGAGTTGGCCTCTACGTCTCCGTGGGATCTTTATATACATCAATAACGTAATATAACGTAACCGAACCCAACCTAACATCTCGGCGGTAATATTTGACAACATTCCTGGCGAGTTGGCTTCTATGTCTCCGTGGTACCTTTATATACATCAATAAAGAAATATAACCTAACCTAAATCAACCTATCATCTCGGCGATAATATTTGACAACATTCCTGGCTAGTTGGCCTCTACGTCTCCGTGGGATCTTTATATACATCAATAACGTAATATAACATAACCTAACCCAATCTAACATCTCGGCGGTAATATTTGACCACATTCCTGTCTTGTTGGCCTCTACGTCTCCGTGGGACCTTCATATAGATCTATAACGTAATGTAACCTAACCTAACCGAACCTAACATCTCGGCGGTAATATTTGAAAACATTCCTGGCGAGTTGGCCTCTACGTCTCCGTGGGACCTTCATATACATCAATAACGTAATATAACCTAACCTAACCCAACCTATCATCTCGGCGGTTATATTTGACAACATTCCTGGCGATTTGGCTTCTTCGTCTCCGTGGGACCTTTATACACATCAATAACGTATTATAACGTAACCTAACCCAACCTATCATCTCGGCGGTTATATTTGAAAACATTCCTGGCGAGTTGGCCTCTACGTTTCCGTGGGACCTTTATATACATCTATAACGTAATATAACCTAACCTAACGTAACCTAACACCTAGGCGGTAATATTTGACAACATTCCTGGCGAGTTGGCCTCTACGTCTCCGAGAGACCTTCATATACATCAATAACGTAATATAACCTAACCTAACCCAACCTATCATCTCGGCGGTTATATTTGACAACATTTCTGGCGATTTGGCTTCTTCGTCTCCGTGGGACCTTTATATACATCAATATCGTAATATAACGTAACCTAACCCAACCTATCATGTCGGCGGTTACATTTGAAAACATTCCTGGCGAGTTTGCCTCCACGTTTCCGTGGGACCTTTATATACATCTATAACGTAATATAACCTAACCTAACCCAACCTAACATCTCGGCGGTAATATTTGAAAACATTCCTGGCGAGTTGGCCTCTACGTCTCCGAGAGACCTTCATATACATCAATAACGTAATATAACCTAACCTAACCCAATCTAGCATCTCGGCGGTTATATTTGACCACATTCCTGGCTTGTTGGCCTCTACGTCTCCGTGAGACCTTTGTATACATCTATAACGTAATATAACGTAACCTAACCCAACCTATCATCTCGGCGGTTATATTTGAAAACATTCCTGGCGAGTTGGCCTCCACGTTTCCGTGGGACCTTTATATACATCTATAACGTAATATAACCTAACCTAACCCAACCTATCATCTCGGCGGTAATATTTGACAAAATTCCTGGCGAGTTGGTTTCTCCGTTTCCGTGGGACCTTTATATACATCAATAACGTAATATAACCTAACCTAACCCAACCTAACATTTCGGCGGTAATATTTGACCACATTCCTGTCTTGTTGGCCTCTACGTCTCCGTGGGGCCTTTATACACATCAATAACGAAATATAACCTAACCTAACCCAACCTATCATCTCGGCGGTAATATTTGACAAAATTCCTGGCGAGTTGGCTTCTCCGTTTCCGTGGGACCTTTATATACATCAATAACGTAATATAACCTAACCTATCCCAACCTAACATCTCGGCGGTAATATTTGAAAACATTCCTGGCGAGTTGGCATCTACGTCTCCGTGGGACCGTTAAATACATCAATAACGTAATATAACCTAACCTAACCCAACCTAACATCCCGGCGGTAATATTTGACATCATTCCTGGCGAGTTGGCCTCTACGTCTCCGTGGCACCTTCATATACATCAATAACGAAATATAACCTAACCTAACCCAACCTATCATATCGGCGGTAATATTTGACAATATTCCTGACGAGTTGGCCTCTAAGTTACCGTGGGACCCTCGTATACATCAATAACGCAATATAACGTAACTTAACCCAACCTATCATCTCGGCGATAATATTTGAAAACATTCCTGGCGATTTGGATTCTTCGTCTCCGTGGGACCTTTATATACATCAATAACGTAATATAACCTAACCTAACCTAACCTATCATCTCGGCGGTAACATTTGACCACATTCCTGGCGAGTTGGCCTCTACGTCGGCGTGGGACCTTTATATACATCAATAACGTGATATAACTTAACCTGAACCAACCTAACATCTCCGCGGTACTCCGCGGTAATATTTGACAACATACCTGGCGAGTTGGCCTCTACGTCTCCGTGGGCCCTTCATATACATCAATAACGAAATATAACCTAACCTAACCCAACCTATCATCTCGGCGGTAATATTTGACAAAATTCCTGGCGGGTTGGCTTCTCCGTTTCCGTGGGACCTTTATATACATCAATAACGTAATATAACCTAACCTAACCCAACCTAACATTTCGGCGGTAATATTTGACCACGTTCCTGGCTTATTGGACTCTACGTCTCCGTGGGACCTTCATATAGATCTATAACGTAATATAACCTAACCTAACCCAACCTAACATCTCGGCGGTAACATTTGAAAACATTCCTGGCGAGTTGGCCTCTACGTCTCCGTGGGATCTTTATATACATCAATAACGTAGTATAACATAACCTAACCCAATCTAACATCTCGGCGGTAATATTTGACCACATTCCTGGCTTGTTGGCCTCTACGTCTCCGTGGGATCTTTATATACGTCTATAACGTAATGTAACCTAACCTAACCGAACCCAACACCTCGGCGGTAATATTTGATAACATTCCTGGCGAGTTGGCCTCTACGTCTCCGTGGGACCTTCATATACATCAATAACGTAATATAACCTAACCTAACCCAACCTGTCATCTCGGCGGTTATATTTGACAACATTGCTGGCGATTTGGATTCTTCGTCTCCGTGGGACCTTTATATACATCAATAACGTAATATAACGTAACCTAACCCAACCTATCATCTCGGCGGTTATATTTGAAAACATTCCTGGCGAGTTGGCCTCCACGTTTCCGTGGGACCTTTATATACGTCTATAACGTAATGTAACCTAACCTAACCGGACCTAACATCTCGGCGGTAATATTTGAAAACAGTCCTGGCGAGTTGGCCTCTACGTCTCCGAGAGACCTTCATATACATCAATAACGTAATATAACCGAACCTAACCCAATCTAACATCTCGGCGGTAATATTTGACATCATTCCTGGCGAATTGGCATCTACGTCTCCGAGGGACCTTCATATACAACAATGACGAAATATAACCTAACCTAACCTAACCTATCATCTCGGCGGTAACATTTGACAACATTCCCGGCGAGTTGGCCTCCACGTTTCCGTGGGACCTTTATATACATCTATAACGTAATATAACCTAACCTAACCCAACCTAACACCTCGGCGGTAATATTTGACAACATTCCTGGCGAGTTGGCCTCTACGTCTCCGTGGGACCTTCATATACATCAATAACGTAATATAACCTAACCTAACCCAACCTAACATCTCGGTGTTAATATTTGACCACATTCCTGTCTTGTTGGCCTCTACGTCTCCGTGGGACCTTTATACACATCAGTAACGTAATATAACCTAAACTAACCCAACCTAACATCACGGCGGTAATATTTGAAAACATTCCTGGCGAGTTGGCCTCTACGTCACCGAGGGACCTTCATATACATCAATAACGTAATATAACCTAACCTAACCCAATCTAGCATCTCGGCGGTAATATTTGACCACATTCCTGGCTGGTTGGCCTCTACGTCTCTGTGAGACCTTTATATACATCTATAACGTAATATAACCTAACCTAACCCAACCTAACATCTCGGCGGTAATATTTGAAAACATTCCTGGCGAGTTGGCCTCTACGTCTCCGTGGGATCTTTATATACATCAATAACGTAATATAACGTAACCGAACCCAACCTAACATCTCGGCGGTAATATTTGACAACATTCCTGGCGAGTTGGCTTCTATGTCTCCGTGGTACCTTTATATACATCAATAAAGAAATATAACCTAACCTAAATCAACCTATCATCTCGGCGATAATATTTGACAACATTCCTGGCTAGTTGGCCTCTACGTCTCCGTGGGATCTTTATATACATCAATAACGTAATATAACATAACCTAACCCAATCTAACATCTCGGCGGTAATATTTGACCACATTCCTGTCTTGTTGGCCTCTACGTCTCCGTGGGACCTTCATATAGATCTATAACGTAATGTAACCTAACCTAACCGAACCTAACATCTCGGCGGTAATATTTGAAAACATTCCTGGCGAGTTGGCCTCTACGTCTCCGTGGGACCTTCATATACATCAATAACGTAATATAACCTAACCTAACCCAACCTATCATCTCGGCGGTTATATTTGACAACATTCCTGGCGATTTGGCTTCTTCGTCTCCGTGGGACCTTTATACACATCAATAACGTATTATAACGTAACCTAACCCAACCTATCATCTCGGCGGTTATATTTGAAAACATTCCTGGCGAGTTGGCCTCTACGTTTCCGTGGGACCTTTATATACATCTATAACGTAATATAACCTAACCTAACGTAACCTAACACCTAGGCGGTAATATTTGACAACATTCCTGGCGAGTTGGCCTCTACGTCTCCGAGAGACCTTCATATACATCAATAACGTAATATAACCTAACCTAACCCAACCTATCATCTCGGCGGTTATATTTGACAACATTTCTGGCGATTTGGCTTCTTCGTCTCCGTGGGACCTTTATATACATCAATATCGTAATATAACGTAACCTAACCCAACCTATCATGTCGGCGGTTACATTTGAAAACATTCCTGGCGAGTTTGCCTCCACGTTTCCGTGGGACCTTTATATACATCTATAACGTAATATAACCTAACCTAACCCAACCTAACATCTCGGCGGTAATATTTGAAAACATTCCTGGCGAGTTGGCCTCTACGTCTCCGAGAGACCTTCATATACATCAATAACGTAATATAACCTAACCTAACCCAATCTAGCATCTCGGCGGTTATATTTGACCACATTCCTGGCTTGTTGGCCTCTACGTCTCCGTGAGACCTTTGTATACATCTATAACGTAATATAACGTAACCTAACCCAACCTATCATCTCGGCGGTTATATTTGAAAACATTCCTGGCGAGTTGGCCTCCACGTTTCCGTGGGACCTTTATATACATCTATAACGTAATATAACCTAACCTAACCCAACCTATCATCTCGGCGGTAATATTTGACAAAATTCCTGGCGAGTTGGTTTCTCCGTTTCCGTGGGACCTTTATATACATCAATAACGTAATATAACCTAACCTAACCCAACCTAACATTTCGGCGGTAATATTTGACCACATTCCTGTCTTGTTGGCCTCTACGTCTCCGTGGGGCCTTTATACACATCAATAACGAAATATAACCTAACCTAACCCAACCTATCATCTCGGCGGTAATATTTGACAAAATTCCTGGCGAGTTGGCTTCTCCGTTTCCGTGGGACCTTTATATACATCAATAACGTAATATAACCTAACCTATCCCAACCTAACATCTCGGCGGTAATATTTGAAAACATTCCTGGCGAGTTGGCATCTACGTCTCCGTGGGACCGTTAAATACATCAATAACGTAATATAACCTAACCTAACCCAACCTAACATCCCGGCGGTAATATTTGACATCATTCCTGGCGAGTTGGCCTCTACGTCTCCGTGGCACCTTCATATACATCAATAACGAAATATAACCTAACCTAACCCAACCTATCATATCGGCGGTAATATTTGACAATATTCCTGACGAGTTGGCCTCTAAGTTACCGTGGGACCCTCGTATACATCAATAACGCAATATAACGTAACTTAACCCAACCTATCATCTCGGCGATAATATTTGAAAACATTCCTGGCGATTTGGATTCTTCGTCTCCGTGGGACCTTTATATACATCAATAACGTAATATAACCTAACCTAACCTAACCTATCATCTCGGCGGTAACATTTGACCACATTCCTGGCGAGTTGGCCTCTACGTCGGCGTGGGACCTTTATATACATCAATAACGTGATATAACTTAACCTGAACCAACCTAACATCTCCGCGGTACTCCGCGGTAATATTTGACAACATACCTGGCGAGTTGGCCTCTACGTCTCCGTGGGCCCTTCATATACATCAATAACGAAATATAACCTAACCTAACCCAACCTATCATCTCGGCGGTAATATTTGACAAAATTCCTGGCGGGTTGGCTTCTCCGTTTCCGTGGGACCTTTATATACATCAATAACGTAATATAACCTAACCTAACCCAACCTAACATTTCGGCGGTAATATTTGACCACGTTCCTGGCTTATTGGACTCTACGTCTCCGTGGGACCTTCATATAGATCTATAACGTAATATAACCTAACCTAACCCAACCTAACATCTCGGCGGTAACATTTGAAAACATTCCTGGCGAGTTGGCCTCTACGTCTCCGTGGGATCTTTATATACATCAATAACGTAGTATAACATAACCTAACCCAATCTAACATCTCGGCGGTAATATTTGACCACATTCCTGGCTTGTTGGCCTCTACGTCTCCGTGGGATCTTTATATACGTCTATAACGTAATGTAACCTAACCTAACCGAACCCAACACCTCGGCGGTAATATTTGATAACATTCCTGGCGAGTTGGCCTCTACGTCTCCGTGGGACCTTCATATACATCAATAACGTAATATAACCTAACCTAACCCAACCTGTCATCTCGGCGGTTATATTTGACAACATTGCTGGCGATTTGGATTCTTCGTCTCCGTGGGACCTTTATATACATCAATAACGTAATATAACGTAACCTAACCCAACCTATCATCTCGGCGGTTATATTTGAAAACATTCCTGGCGAGTTGGCCTCCACGTTTCCGTGGGACCTTTATATACGTCTATAACGTAATGTAACCTAACCTAACCGGACCTAACATCTCGGCGGTAATATTTGAAAACAGTCCTGGCGAGTTGGCCTCTACGTCTCCGAGAGACCTTCATATACATCAATAACGTAATATAACCGAACCTAACCCAATCTAACATCTCGGCGGTAATATTTGACATCATTCCTGGCGAATTGGCATCTACGTCTCCGAGGGACCTTCATATACAACAATGACGAAATATAACCTAACCTAACCTAACCTATCATCTCGGCGGTAACATTTGACAACATTCCCGGCGAGTTGGCCTCTACGTCTCCGTGGGACCTTTATATACATCAGTAACGTAATATAACCTAACCTAACCCAACCTAACATCTCGGCGGGAATATTTGAAAACAGTCCTGGCGAGTTGGCCTCTACGTCTCCGAGAGACCTTCATATACATCAATAACGTAATATAACCTAACCTAACCCAATCTAGCATCTCGGCGGTAATATTTGACCACATTCCTGGCTTGTTGGCCTCTACGTCTCCGTGGGACCTTTATATACGTCTATAACGTAATGTAACCTAACCTAACCGGACCTAACATCTCGGCGGTAATATTTGAAAACATTCCTGGCGAGTTGGCCTCTACGTGTCCGTGGGACCTTTATATACATCAGCAACGTAATATAACCTAACCTAACCCAACCTAACATCTCGGCGGTAATATTTGAAAACAGTCCTGGCGAGTTGGCCTCTACGTCTCCGAGAGACCTTCATATACATCAATAACGTAATATAACCTAACCTAACCCAATCTAGCATCTCGGCGGTAATATTTGACCACATTCCTGGCTTGTTGGCCTCTACGTCTCCGTGAGACCTTTATATACATCTATAACGTAATATAACTTAACCTAACCCAACCTAACATCTCCGCGGTAATATTTGATAACATTCCTGGCGAGTTGGCCTCTATGTCTCCGTGGGACCTTCATATACATCAATAACGTAATATAACCTAACCTAACCCAACCTAACACCTCGGCGGTAATATTTGACCACATTCCTGTCTTGTTGGCCTCTACGTCTCCGTGGGACCTTTATACACATCAGTAACGTAATATAACCTAACCTAACCCAACCTATCATATCGGCGGTAATATTTGACAACATTCCTGACGAGTTGGCCTCTACGTTACCGTGGGACCCTCGTATACATCAATAACGTAATATAACGTAACCTAACCCAACCTAACATCTCGGCGGTAATATTTGAAAACATTCCTGGCGAGTTGGCATCTACGTCTCCGTGGGACCTTTATATACATCAATAACGTAATATAACCTAACCTAACCCATCCTAACATCTCGGCGGTAATATTTGACATCATTCCTGGCGAGTTGGCCTCTACGTGTCCGTGGCACCTTCATATACATCAATAACGAAATATAACCTAACCTAACCCATCCTATCATATCGGCGGTAATATTTGACAACATTCCTGGCGAGTTGGCCTCTACGTTACCGTGGGACCCTCGTATACATCAATAACGTAATATAACGTAACTTAACCCAACCTGTCATCTCGGCGGTAATATTTGAAAACATTCCTGGCGAGTTGGCCTCTACGTCTTCGTGGGACCCTCGTATACATCAATAACGTAATATAACGTAACTTAACCCAACCTATCATCTCGGCGGTAATATTTGAAAACATTCCTGGCGAGTTGGCCTCTACGTCTTCGTGGGACTTTTATATACATCAACAACGAAATATAACCTAACCTAACCTAACCTATCATCTCGGTGGTAACATTTGACAACATTCCCGGCGAGTTGGCCTTTACGTCTCCGTGGGACCTTTATATACATCAGTAACGTAATATAACCTAACCTAACCCAACCTATCATCTCGGCGGTTATATTTGACAACATTCCTGGCGATTTGGCTTCTTCGTCTCCGTGGGACCTTTATATACATCAATAACGTAATATAACCTAACCTAACCCAACCTAACATCTCGGCGGTAATATTTGACATCATTCCTGGCGAGTTGGACTCTACGTCTCCGTGGCACCTTCATATACATCAATAACGAAATATAACCTAACCTAACCCAACCTATCATATCGGCGGTAATATTTGACAACATTCCTGGCGAGTTGGCCTCTACGTTACCGTGGGACCCTCGTATACATCAATAACGTAATATAACGTAACTTAATCCAACCTATCATCTCGGCGGTAATATTTGAGAACATTCCTGGCGAGTTGGCCTCTACGTCTTCGTGGGACCCTCGTATACATCAATAACGTAATATAACGTAACTTAACCCAACCTATCATCTCGGCGGTAATATTTGAAAACATTCCTGGCGAGTTGGCCTCTACGTCTTCGTGGGACTTTTATATACATCAACAACGAAATATAACCTAACCTAACCTAACCTATCATCTCGGTGGTAACATTTGACAACATTCCCGGCGAGTTGGCCTTTACGTCTCCGTGGGACCTTTATATACATCAGTAACGTAATATAACCTAACCTAACCCAACCTATCATCTCGGCGGTTATATTTGACAACATTCCTGGCGATTTGGCTTCTTCGTCTCCGTGGGACCTTTATATACATCAATAACGTAATATAACCTAACCTAACCCAACCTAACATCTCGGCGGTAATATTTGACATCATTCCTGGCGAGTTGGACTCTACGTCTCCGTGGCACCTTCATATACATCAATAACGAAATATAACCTAACCTAACCCAACCTATCATATCGGCGGTAATATTTGACAACATTCCTGGCGAGTTGGCCTCTACGTTACCGTGGGACCCTCGTATACATCAATAACGTAATATAACGTAACTTAATCCAACCTATCATCTCGGCGGTAATATTTGAGAACATTCATGGCGAGTTGGCCGCTACGTCTCCGTGTAACCCTCGTATACGTCAATAACGTAATATAACGTAACTTAACCCAACCTATCATCTCGGCGGTAATATTTGAAAACATTCCTGGCGAGTTGGCATCTACGTCTCCGTGGGACCGTTATATACATCAATAACGTAATATAACCTAACCTTACCCAGCCTAACATCCCGGCGGTAATATTTGACATCATTCCTGGCGAGTTGGCCTCTACGTCTCCGTGGCACCTTCATATACATCAATAACGAAATATAACCTAACCTAACCCAACCTATCATATCGGCGGCAATATTTGACAACATTCCTGACGAGTTGGCCTCTACGTTACCGTGGGACCCTCGTATACATCAATAACGTAATATAACGTAACTTAACCCAACCTATCATCTCGGCGGTAATATTTGAAAACATTCCTGGCGAGTTGGCCTCTACGTCTCAGTGGGACCTTTATATACATCAATAGCGTAATATAACCTAACCTAACCCAACCTAACATCTCGGCGGTAATATTTGACAACATTCCTGGCTAGTTGGCTTCTATGTCTCCGTGGTACCTTTATATACATCAATAAAGAAATATAACCTAACCTAAATCAACCTATCATCTCGGCGATAATATTTGACAACATTCCTGGCTAGTTGGCCTCTACGTCTCCGTGGGACATTTATATACATCAATAACGTAATATAACCTAACCTAACCCAACCTAACATCTCGGCGGTAATATTTGACATCATTCTTGGCTAGTTGGCCTCTACGTCTCCGTGGCACCTTCATATACATCAATAACGAAATATAACCTAACCTAACCCAACCTATCATATCGGCGGTAATATTTGACAACATTCCTGGCGAGTTGGCCTCTACGTTACCGTGGGACCCTCGTATACATCAATAACGTAATATAACGTAACTTAACCCTACCTATCATCTCGGCGGTAATATTTGAGAACATTCTTGGCGAGTTGGCCTCTACGTCTCCGTGTAACCCTTGTATACGTCAATAACGTAATATAACGTAACTTAACCCAACCTATCATCTCGGCGGTAATATTTGAAAACATTCCTGGCGAGTTGGCCTCTACGTCTTCGTGGGACTTTTATATACATCAATAACGTAATATAACTTAACCAACCCAACCTAACATCTCCGCGGTAATATTTTACAACATACCTGGCGAGTTGGCCTCTACGTCTCCGTGGGCCCTTCACATACATAAATAACCAAATGTAACCTAACCTAAATCAACCTATCATCTCGGCGATAATATTTGACCAGATTCCTGGCGAGTTGGCCTCTACGTCTCCGTGGGATCTTTATATACATCAATAACGTAATATAACATAACCTAACCCAATCTAACATCTCGGCGGTAATATTTGACCACATTCCTGGCTTGTTGGCCTCTACGTCTCCGTGGGACCTTTATATACATCTATAACGTAATATAACCTAACTTAACCCAACCTATCATCTCGGCGGTAATATTTGACAACATTCCTGGCGAGTTGGCCTCTACGTCTCCGTTTGACCTTCATATACATCAATAACGTAATATAACCTAACCTAACCCAATCTAACATCTCGGCGGTAATATTTGACCACATTCCTGGCTTGTTGGCCTCTACGTCTCCGTGGGACCTTTATATACGTCTATAACGTAATGTAACCTAACCTAACCGAACCTAACATTTCGGCGGTAATATTTGAAAACATTCCTGGCGAGTTGGCCTCTACGTCTCCGTGGGACCTTTATATACATCAGCAACGTAATATAACCTAACCTAACCCAACCTAACATCTCGGCGGTAATATTTGAAAACAGTCCTGGCGAGTTGGCCTCTACGTCTCCGAGAGACCTTCATATACATCAATAACGTAATATATCCTAACCTAACCCAATCTAGCATCTCGGCGGTAATATTTGACCACATTCCTGGCTTGTTGGCCTCTACGTCTCCGTGAGACCTTTATATACATCTATAACGTAATATAACGTAACCTAACCCAACCTAACATCTCGGCGGTTATATTTGAAAACATTCCTGGCGAGTTGGCCTCCACGTTTCCGTGGGACCTTTATATACATCTATAACGTAATATAACCTAACCTAACCCAACCTATCATCTCGGCGGTAATATTTGACAAAATTCCTGGCGAGTTGGTTTCTCCGTTTCCGTGGGACCTTTATATACATCAATAACGTAATATAACCTAACCTAACCCAACCTAACATTTCGGCGGTAATATTTGACCACATTCCTGTCTTGTTGGCCTCTACGTCTCCGTGGGACCTTTATACACATCAATAACGAAATATAACCTAACCTAACCCAACCTATCATCTCGGCGGTAATATTTGACAAAATTCCTGGCGAGTTGGCTTCTCCGTTTCCGTGGGACCTTTATATACATCAATAACGTAATATAACCTAACCTATCCCAACCTAACATCTCGGCGGTAATATTTGAAAACATTCCTGGCGAGTTGGCATCTACGTCTCCGTGGGACCGTTAAATACATCAATAACGTAATATAACCTAACCTAACCCAACCTAACATCCCGGCGGTAATATTTGACATCATTCCTGGCGAGTTGGCCTCTACGTCTCCGTGGCACCTTCATATACATCAATAACGAAATATAACCTAACCTAACCCAACCTATCATATCGGCGGTAATATTTGACAACATTCCTGACGAGTTGGCCTCTAAGTTACCGTGGGACCCTCGTATACATCAATAACGCAATATAACGTAACTTAACCCAACCTATCATCTCGGCGATAATATTTGAAAACATTCCTGGCGATTTGGATTCTTCGTCTCCGTGGGACCTTTATATACATCAATAACGTAATATAACCTAACCTAACCTAACCTATCATCTCGGCGGTAACATTTGACCACATTCCTGGCGAGTTGGCCTCTACGTCGGCGTGGGACCTTTATATACATCAATAACGTGATATAACTTAACCTGAACCAACCTAACATCTCCGCGGTACTCCGCGGTAATATTTGACAACATACCTGGCGAGTTGGCATCTACGTCTTCGTGGGACTTTTATATACATCAATAGCGTAATATAACCTAACCTAACCCAACCTAACATCTCGGCGGTAATATTTGACAACATACATGGCGATTTGGCCTCTACGTCTCCGTGGGATCTTTATATACATCAATAGCGTAATATAACGTAACCGAACCCAACCTAACATCTCGGCGGTAATATTTGACAACATTCCTGGCGAGTTGGCTTCTATGTCTCCGTGGTACCTTTATATACATCAATAAAGAAATATAACCTAACCTAAATCAACCTATCATCTCGGCGATAATATTTGACAACATTCCTGGCTAGTTGGCCTCTACGTCTCCGTGGGATCTTTATATACATCAATAACGTAATATAACATAACCTAACCCAATCTAACATCTCGGCGGTAATATTTGACCACATTCCTGGCTTGTTGGCCTCTACGTCTCCGTGGGATCTTTATATACGTCTATAACGTAATGTAACCTAACCTAACCGAACCCAACACCTCGGCGGTAATATTTGATAACATTCCTGGCGAGTTGGCCTCTACGTCTCCGTGGGACCTTCATATACATCAATAACGTAATATAACCTAACCTAACCCAACCTATCATCTCGGCGGTTATATTTGACAACATTGCTGGCGATTTGGATTCTTCGTCTCCGTGGGACCTTTATATACATCAATAACGTAATATAACGTAACCTAACCCAACCTATCATCTCGGCGGTTATATTTGAAAACATTCCTGGCGAGTTGGCCTCCACGTTTCCGTGGGACCTTTATATACATCTATAACGTAATATAACCTAACCTAACCCAACCTAACACCTCGGCGGTAATATTTGAGAACATTCCTGGCGAGTTGGCCTCTACGTCTCCGTGGGACCTTCATATACATCAATAACGTAATATAACCTAACCTAACCCAACCTAACATCTCGGTGTTAATATTTGACCACATTCCTGTCTTGTTGGCCTCTACGTCTCCGTGGGACCTTTATACACATCAGTAACGTAATATAACCTAAACTAACCCAACCTAACATCACGGCGGTAATATTTGAAAACATTCCTGGCGAGTTGGCCTCTACGTCACCGAGGGACCTTCATATACATCAATAACGTAATATAACCTAACCTAACCCAATCTAGCATCTCGGCGGTAATATTTGACCACATTCCTGGCTGGTTGGCCTCTACGTCTCTGTGAGACCTTTATATACATCTATAACGTAATATAACCTAACCTAACCCAACCTAACATCTCGGCGGTAATATTTGAAAACATTCCTGGCGAGTTGGCCTCTACGTCTCCGTGGGATCTTTATATACATCAATAACGTAATATAACGTAACCGAACCCAACCTAACATCTCGGCGGTAATATTTGACAACATTCCTGGCGAGTTGGCTTCTATGTCTCCGTGGTACCTTTATATACATCAATAAAGAAATATAACCTAACCTAAATCAACCTATCATCTCGGCGATAATATTTGACAACATTCCTGGCTAGTTGGCCTCTACGTCTCCGTGGGATCTTTATATACATCAATAACGTAATATAACATAACCTAACCCAATCTAACATCTCGGCGGTAATATTTGACCACATTCCTGTCTTGTTGGCCTCTACGTCTCCGTGGGACCTTCATATAGATCTATAACGTAATGTAACCTAACCTAACCGAACCTAACATCTCGGCGGTAATATTTGAAAACATTCCTGGCGAGTTGGCCTCTACGTCTCCGTGGGACCTTCATATACATCAATAACGTAATATAACCTAACCTAACCCAACCTATCATCTCGGCGGTTATATTTGACAACATTCCTGGCGATTTGGCTTCTTCGTCTCCGTGGGACCTTTATACACATCAATAACGTATTATAACGTAACCTAACCCAACCTATCATCTCGGCGGTTATATTTGAAAACATTCCTGGCGAGTTGGCCTCTACGTTTCCGTGGGACCTTTATATACATCTATAACGTAATATAACCTAACCTAACGTAACCTAACACCTAGGCGGTAATATTTGACAACATTCCTGGCGAGTTGGCCTCTACGTCTCCGAGAGACCTTCATATACATCAATAACGTAATATAACCTAACCTAACCCAACCTATCATCTCGGCGGTTATATTTGACAACATTTCTGGCGATTTGGCTTCTTCGTCTCCGTGGGACCTTTATATACATCAATATCGTAATATAACGTAACCTAACCCAACCTATCATGTCGGCGGTTACATTTGAAAACATTCCTGGCGAGTTTGCCTCCACGTTTCCGTGGGACCTTTATATACATCTATAACGTAATATAACCTAACCTAACCCAACCTAACATCTCGGCGGTAATATTTGAAAACATTCCTGGCGAGTTGGCCTCTACGTCTCCGAGAGACCTTCATATACATCAATAACGTAATATAACCTAACCTAACCCAATCTAGCATCTCGGCGGTTATATTTGACCTCATTCCTGGCTTGTTGGCCTCTACGTCTCCGTGGGATCTTTATATACATCAATAACGTAATATAACATAACCTAACCCAATCTAACATCTCGGCGGTAATATTTGACCACATTCCTGTCTTGTTGATTTCTCTGCGTCTGCGTGGGACATTTATACACATCAGTAACGTAATATAACCTAACCTAACCCAACCTAATATCTCGGCGGTAATATTTGAAAACATTCCTGGCGAGTTGGCCTCTACGTCACCGAGAGACCTTCATATACATCAGTAACGTAATATAACCTAACCTAACCCAATCTAGCATCTCGGCGGTAATATTTGACCACATTCCTGGCTTGTTGGCCTCTACGTCTCCGTGGGATCTTTATATACATCAATAACGTAATATAAGCTAGCCTAACCCGATCTAGCATCTCGGCGGTAATATTTGACCACATACATGGCGAGTTGGCCTCTACGTCTCCGTGGGTTCTTTATATACATCAATAACGTAATATAACGTAACCGAACCCAACTTAACATCTCGGCGGTAATATTTGACAACATTCCTGGCGAGTTGGCTTCTATGTCTCCGTGGGACCTTTATATACGTCTATAACGTAATGTAACCTAACCTAACCGAACCTAACATCTCGGCGGTAATATTTGAAAACATTCCTGGCGAGTTGGCCTCTACGTTTCCGTGGGACCTTTATATACATCTATAACGTAATATAACCTAACCTAACCCAACCTAACACCTCGGCGGTAATATTTGACAACATTCCTGGCGAGTTGGCCTCTACGTCTCCGAGAGACCTTCATATACATCAATAACGTAATATAACCTAACCTAACCCAACCTATCATCTCGGCGGTAATATTTGACATCATTCCTGGCGAGTTGGCCTCTACGTCTCCGTGGGACCTTTATATACATCAATAACGTAATATAAGCTAGCCTAACCCAATCTAACATCTCGGCGGTAATATTTGACCACATTCCTGGCGAGTTGGCCTCTACGTCTTCGTGGGACCTTTATATACATCAATAACGTAATATAACTTAACCTGAACCAACCTAACATCTCCGCGGTACTCCGCGGTAATTTTTGACAACATACCTGGCGAGTTGGCCTCTACGTCTCCGTGGGACCTTCATATACATCAATAACGTAATATAACCTAACCTAACCCAACCTAACATCTCGGCGGTAATATTTGACCACATTCCTGTCTTGTTGGCCTCTACGTCTCCGTGGGACCTTTATACACATCAGTAACGTAATATAACCTAAACTAACCCAACCTAACATCACGGCGGTAATATTTGAAAACATTCCTGGCGAGTTGGCCTCTACGTCACCGAGAGACCTTCATATACATCAATAACGTAATATAACCTAACCTAACCCAATCTAGCATCTCGGCGGTAATATTTGACCACATTCCTGGCTGGTTGGCCTCTACGTCTCTGTGAGACCTTTATATACATCTATAACGTAATATAACCTAACCTAACCCAACCTAACATCTCGGCGGTAATATTTGAAAACATTCCTGGCGAGTTGGCCTCTACGTCTCCGTGGGATCTTTATATACATCAATAACGTAATATAACGTAACCGAACCCAACCTAACATCTCGGCGGTAATATTTGACAACATTCCTGGCGAGTTGGCTTCTATGTCTCCGTGGTACCTTTATATACATCAATAAAGAAATATAACCTAACCTAAATCAACCTATCATCTCGGCGATAATATTTGACAACATTCCTGGCGAGTTGGCCTCTACGTCACCGAGAGACCTTCATATACATCAATAACGTAATATAACCTAACCTAACCCAATCTAGCATCTCGGCGGTAATATTTGACCACATTCCTGGCTGGTTGGCCTCTACGTCTCTGTGAGACCTTTATATACATCTATAACGTAATATAACCTAACCTAACCCAACCTAACATCTCGGCGGTAATATTTGAAAACATTCCTGGCGAGTTGGCCTCTACGTCTCCGTGGGATCTTTATATACATCAATAACGTAATATAACGTAACCGAACCCAACCTAACATCTCGGCGGTAATATTTGACAACATTCCTGGCGAGTTGGCTTCTATGTCTCCGTGGTACCTTTATATACATCAATAAAGAAATATAACCTAACCTAAATCAACCTATCATCTCGGCGATAATATTTGACAACATTCCTGGCTAGTTGGCCTCTACGTCTCCGTGGGATCTTTATATACATCAATAACGTAATATAACATAACCTAACCCAATCTAACATCTCGGCGGTAATATTTGACCACATTCCTGTCTTGTTGGCCTCTACGTCTCCGTGGGACCTTCATATAGATCTATAACGTAATGTAACCTAACCTAACCGAACCTAACATCTCGGCGGTAATATTTGAAAACATTCCTGGCGAGTTGGCCTCTACGTCTCCGTGGGACCTTCATATACATCAATAACGTAATATAACCTAACCTAACCCAACCTAACATCTCGGCGGTAATATTTGAAAACATTCCTGGCGAGTTGGCCTCTACGTCTCCGTGGGACCTTCATATACATCAATAACGTAATATAACCTAACCTAACCCAACCTATCATCTCGGCGGTTATATTTGACAACATTCCTGGCGATTTGGCTTCTTCGTCTCCGTGGGACCTTTATACACATCAATAACGTATTATAACGTAACCTAACCCAACCTATCATCTCGGCGGTTATATTTGAAAACATTCCTGGCGAGTTGGCCTCTACGTTTCCGTGGGACCTTTATATACATCTATAACGTAATATAACCTAACCTAACCCAACCTAACACCTAGGCGGTAATATTTGACAACATTCCTGGCGAGTTGGCCTCTACGTCTCCGAGAGACCTTCATATACATCAATAACGTAATATAACCTAACCTAACCCAACCTATCATCTCGGCGGTTATATTTGACAACATTTCTGGCGATTTGGCTTCTTCGTCTCCGTGGGACCTTTATATACATCAATATCGTAATATAACGTAACCTAACCCAACCTATCATGTCGGCGGTTACATTTGAAAACATTCCTGGCGAGTTTGCCTCCACGTTTCCGTGGGACCTTTATATACATCTATAACGTAATATAACCTAACCTAACCCAACCTAACATCTCGGCGGTAATATTTGAAAACATTCCTGGCGAGTTGGCCTCTACGTCTCCGAGAGACCTTCATATACATCAATAACGTAATATAACCTAACCTAACCCAATCTAGCATCTCGGCGGTTATATTTGACCTCATTCCTGGCTTGTTGGCCTCTACGTCTCCGTGAGACCTTTATATACATCTATAACGTAATATAACCTAACCTAACCCAACCTAACATCTCGGCGGTAATATTTGAAAACATTCCTGGCGAGTTGGCATCTACGTCTCCGTGGGACATTTATATACATCAATAACGTAATATAACATAACCTAACCCAACCTAACATCTCGGCGGTAATATTTGACATCATTCCTGGCGAGTTGGCCTCTACGTCTCCGTGGCACCTTCATATACATCATTAACGAAATATAACTTAACCTAACCCAACCTTACATCTCCGCGGTAATATTTGACAACATACCTGGCGAGTTGGCCTCTACGTCTCCGTGGGATCTTGATATATATCAATAACGTAATATAACCTAACCTAACCCGATCTAGCATCTCGGCGGTAATATTTGACCACATTCCTGGCTTGTTGGCCTCTAAGTCTCCGTTGGACCTTTATATACATCTATAACGTAATATAACATAACCTAACCCAACCTGACATCTCGGCGGTAATATTTGACAACATTCCTGGCGAGTTGGCCTCTACGTCTCCGTGGGACCTTTATATACATCAATAACATAATATAAGCTAGCCTAACCCAATCTAACATCTCGGCGGTAATATTTGACAACATTCCTGGCGAGTTGGCCTCTACGTCTCCGTGCGACCTTTATATACATCAATAACGTAATATAACCTAACCTAACGCAACCTAACATCTCGGCGGTAATATTTGACATCATTCCTGGCGAGTTGGCCTCTACGTCTCCGTGGGACATTTATATACATCAATAACGTAATATAAGCTAGCCTAACCCAATCTAACATCTCGGCGGTAATATTTGACCACATTCCTGGCGAGTTGGCCTCTACGTCTTCGTGGGACCTTTATATACATCAATAACGTAATATAACTTAACCTGAACCAACCTAACATCTCCGCGGTACTCCGCGGTAATATTTGACAACATACCTGGCGAGTTGGCCTCTACGTCTCCGTGGGCCCTTCATATACATCAATAACGAAATATAACCTAACCTAACCCAACCTATCATCTCGGCGGTAATATTTGACAAAATTCCTGGCGAGTTGGCTTCTCCGTTTCCGTGGGAGCATTATATACATCAATAACGTAATATAACCTAACCTAACCCAACCTAACGTCTCGGCGATAATATTTGACAACATTCCTGGCTAGTTGGCCTCTACGTCTCCGTGGGATCTTTATATACATCAATAACGTAATATAACATAACCTAACCCAATCTAACATCTCGGCGGTAATATTTGACCACATTCCTGTCTTGTTGGCCTCTACGTCTCCGTGGGACATTTATACACATCAGTAACGTAATATAACCTAACCTAACCCAACCTAATATCTCGGCGGTAATATTTGAAAACATTCCTGGCGAGTTGGCCTCTACGTCACCGAGAGACCTTCATATACATCAGTAACGTAATATAACCTAACCTAACCCAATCTAGCATCTCGGCGGTAATATTTGACCACATTCCTGGCTTGTTGGCCTCTACGTCTCCGTGGGATCTTTATATACATCAATAACGTAATATAAGCTAGCCTAACCCGATCTAGCATCTCGGCGGTAATATTTGAACACATTCCTGGCTTGTTGGCCTCTAAGTCTCCATTGGACCTTTATATACATCTATAACGTAATATAACATAACCTAACCCAACCTGACATCTCGGCGGTAACATTTGAAAACATTCCTGGCGAGTTGGCCTCTACGTCTCAGTGGGACCTTTATATACATCAATAGCGTAATATAACCTAACCTAACCCAACCTAACATCTCGGGGGTAATATTTGACAACATACATGGCGAGTTGGCCTCTACGTCTCCGTGGGTTCTTTATATACATCAATAACGTAATATAACGTAACCGAACCCAACTTAACATCTCGGCGGTAATATTTGACAACATTCCTGGCGAGTTGGCTTCTATGTCTCCGTGGGACCTTTATATACGTCTATAACGTAATGTAACCTAACCTAACCGAACCTAACATCTCGGCGGTAATATTTGAAAACATTCCTGGCGAGTTGGCCTCTACGTTTCCGTGGGACCTTTATATACATCTATAACGTAATATAACCTAACCTAACCCAACCTAACACCTCGGCGGTAATATTTGACAACATTCCTGGCGAGTTGGCCTCTACGTCTCCGAGAGACCTTCATATACATCAATAACGTAATATAACCTAACCTAACCCAACCTATCATCTCGGCGGTAATATTTGACATCATTCCTGGCGAGTTGGCCTCTACGTCTCCGTGGGACCTTTATATACATCAATAACGTAATATAAGCTAGCCTAACCCAATCTAACATCTCGGCGGTAATATTTGACCACATTCCTGGCGAGTTGGCCTCTACGTCTTCGTGGGACCTTTATATACATCAATAACGTAATATAACTTAACCTGAACCAACCTAACATCTCCGCGGTACTCCGCGGTAATTTTTGACAACATACCTGGCGAGTTGGCCTCTACGTCTCCGTGGGCCCTTCATATACATCAATAACGAAATATAACCTAACCTAACCCAACCTATCATCTCGGCGGTAATATTTGACAAAATTCCTGGCGAGTTGGCTTCTCCGTTTCCGTGGGAGCCTTATATACATCAATAACGTAATATAACCTAACCTAATCCAACCTAACATTTCGGCGGTAATATTTGACATCATTCCTGGCGAGTTGGCCTCTACGTCTCCGTGTAACCCTCGTATACATCAATAACGTAATATAACGTAACTTAACCCAACCTATCATCTCGGCGGTAATATTTGACATCATTCCTGGCGAGTTGGCCGCTACGTCTCCGTGGGACCTTCATATACATCAATAACGTAATATAAGCTAGCCTAACCCAATCTAACATCTCGGCGGTAATATTTGACCACATTCTTGGCGAGTTGGCCTCTACGTCTTCGTGGGACCTTTATATACATCAATAACGTAATATAACTTAACCTGAACCAACCTAACATCTCCGCGGTACTCCGCGGTAATATGTGACAACATACCTGGCGAGTTGGCCTCTACGTCTCCGTGGGACCTTCATATACATCAATAACGCAATATAACCTAACCTAACCCAACCTATCATCTCGGCGGTTATATTTGACAACATTCCTGGCGATTTGGCTTCTTCGTCTCCGTGGGACCTTTATACACATCAATAACGTATTATAACGTAACCTAACCCAACCTATCATCTCGGCGGTTATATTTGAAAACATTCCTGGCGAGTTGGCCTCTACGTTTCCGTGGGACCTTTATATACATCTATAACGTAATATAACCTAACCTAACCCAACCTAACACCTAGGCGGTAATATTTGACAACATTCCTGGCGAGTTGGCCTCTACGTCTCCGAGAGACCTTCATATACATCAATAACGTAATATAACCTAACCTAACCCAACCTATCATCTCGGCGGTTATATTTGACAACATTTCTGGCGATTTGGCTTCTTCGTCTCCGTGGGACCTTTATATACATCAATATCGTAATATAACGTAACCTAACCCAACCTATCATGTCGGCGGTTACATTTGAAAACATTCCTGGCGAGTTTGCCTCCACGTTTCCGTGGGACCTTTATATACATCTATAACGTAATATAACCTAACCTAACCCAACCTAACATCTCGGCGGTAATATTTGAAAACATTCCTGGCGAGTTGGCCTCTACGTCTCCGAGAGACCTTCATATACATCAATAACGTAATATAACCTAACCTAACCCAATCTAGCATCTCGGCGGTTATATTTGACCTCATTCCTGGCTTGTTGGCCTCTACGTCTCCGTGAGACCTTTATATACATCTATAACGTAATATAACCTAACCTAACCCAACCTAACATCTCGGCGGTAATATTTGAAAACATTCCTGGCGAGTTGGCATCTACGTCTCCGTGGGACATTTATATACATCAATAACGTAATATAACATAACCTAACCCAACCTAACATCTCGGCGGTAATATTTGACATCATTCCTGGCGAGTTGGCCTCTACGTCTCCGTGGCACCTTCATATACATCATTAACGAAATATAACTTAACCTAACCCAACCTTACATCTCCGCGGTAATATTTGACAACATACCTGGCGAGTTGGCCTCTACGTCTCCGTGGGATCTTGATATATATCAATAACGTAATATAACCTAACCTAACCCGATCTAGCATCTCGGCGGTAATATTTGACCACATTCCTGGCTTGTTGGCCTCTAAGTCTCCGTTGGACCTTTATATACATCTATAACGTAATATAACATAACCTAACCCAACCTGACATCTCGGCGGTAATATTTGACAACATTCCTGGCGAGTTGGCCTCTACGTCTCCGTGGGACCTTTATATACATCAATAACATAATATAAGCTAGCCTAACCCAATCTAACATCTCGGCGGTAATATTTGACAACATTCCTGGCGAGTTGGCCTCTACGTCTCCTTGCGACCTTTATATACATCAATAACGTAATATAACCTAACCTAACGCAACCTAACATCTCGGCGGTAATATTTGACATCATTCCTGGCGAGTTGGCCTCTACGTCTCCGTGGGACATTTATATACATCAATAACGTAATATAAGCTAGCCTAACCCAATCTAACATCTCGGCGGTAATATTTGACCACATTCCTGGCGAGTTGGCCTCTACGTCTTCGTGGGACCTTTATATACATCAATAACGTAATATAACTTAACCTGAACCAACCTAACATCTCCGCGGTACTCCGCGGTAATATTTGACAACATACCTGGCGAGTTGGCCTCTACGTCTCCGTGGGCCCTTCATATACATCAATAACGAAATATAACCTAACCTAACCCAACCTATCATCTCGGCGGTAATATTTGACAAAATTCCTGGCGAGTTGGCTTCTCCGTTTCCGTGGGAGCATTATATACATCAATAACGTAATATAACCTAACCTAACCCAACCTAACGTCTCGGCGATAATATTTGACAACATTCCTGGCTAGTTGGCCTCTACGTCTCCGTGGGATCTTTATATACATCAATAACGTAATATAACATAACCTAACCCAATCTAACATCTCGGCGGTAATATTTGACCACATTCCTGTCTTGTTGGCCTCTACGTCTCCGTGGGACATTTATACACATCAGTAACGTAATATAACCTAACCTAACCCAACCTAATATCTCGGCGGTAATATTTGAAAACATTCCTGGCGAGTTGGCCTCTACGTCACCGAGAGACCTTCATATACATCAGTAACGTAATATAACCTAACCTAACCCAATCTAGCATCTCGGCGGTAATATTTGACCACATTCCTGGCTTGTTGGCCTCTACGTCTCCGTGGGATCTTTATATACATCAATAACGTAATATAAGCTAGCCTAACCCGATCTAGCATCTCGGCGGTAATATTTGAACACATTCCTGGCTTGTTGGCCTCTAAGTCTCCATTGGACCTTTATATACATCTATAACGTAATATAACATAACCTGACCCAACCTGACATCTCGGCGGTAACATTTGAAAACATTCCTGGCGAGTTGGCCTCTACGTCTCAGTGGGACCTTTATATACATCAATAGCGTAATATAACCTAACCTAACCCAACCTAACATCTCGGGGGTAATATTTGACAACATACATGGCGAGTTGGCCTCTACGTCTCCGTGGGTTCTTTATATACATCAATAACGTAATATAACGTAACCGAACCCAACTTAACATCTCGGCGGTAATATTTGACAACATTCCTGGCGAGTTGGCTTCTATGTCTCCGTGGGACCTTTATATACGTCTATAACGTAATGTAACCTAACCTAACCGAACCTAACATCTCGGCGGTAATATTTGAAAACATTCCTGGCGAGTTGGCCTCTACGTTTCCGTGGGACCTTTATATACATCTATAACGTAATATAACCTAACCTAACCCAACCTAACACCTCGGCGGTAATATTTGACAACATTCCTGGCGAGTTGGCCTCTACGTCTCCGAGAGACCTTCATATACATCAATATCGTAATATAACCTAACCTAACCCAACCTATCATCTCGGCGGTAATATTTGACATCATTCCTGGCGAGTTGGCCTCTACGTCTCCGTGGGACCTTTATATACATCAATAACGTAATATAAGCTAGCCTAACCCAATCTAACATCTCGGCGGTAATATTTGACCACATTCCTGGCGAGTTGGCCTCTACGTCTTCGTGGGACCTTTATATACATCAATAACGTAATATAACTTAACCTGAACCAACCTAACATCTCCGCGGTACTCCGCGGTAATTTTTGACAACATACCTGGCGAGTTGGCCTCTACGTCTCCGTGGGCCCTTCATATACATCAATAACGAAATATAACCTAACCTAACCCAACCTATCATCTCGGCGGTAATATTTGACAAAATTCCTGGCGAGTTGGCTTCTCCGTTTCCGTGGGAGCCTTATATACATCAATAACGTAATATAACCTAACCTAATCCAACCTAACATTTCGGCGGTAATATTTGACATCATTCCTGGCGAGTTGGCCTCTACGTCTCCGTGTAACCCTCGTATACATCAATAACGTAATATAACGTAACTTAACCCAACCTATCATCTCGGCGGTAATATTTGACATCATTCCTGGCGAGTTGGCCGCTACGTCTCCGTGGGACCTTCATATACATCAATAACGTAATATAAGCTAGCCTAACCCAATCTAACATCTCGGCGGTAATATTTGACCACATTCTTGGCGAGTTGGCCTCTACGTCTTCGTGGGACCTTTATATACATCAATAACGTAATATAACTTAACCTGAACCAACCTAACATCTCCGCGGTACTCCGCGGTAATATGTGACAACATACCTGGCGAGTTGGCCTCTACTTCTCCGTGGGCCCTTCATATACATCAATAACGAAATATAACCTAACCTAAGCCAACCTATCATCTCGACGGTAATATTTGACAAAATTCCTGGCGAGTTGGCTTCTCCGTTTCCGTGGGACCTTTATATACATCAATAACGTAATATAACCTAACCTAACCCAACCTAACATTTCGGCGGCAATATTTGACCACGTTCCTGGCTTATTGGACTCTACGTCTCCGTGGGACCTTCATATAGATCTATAACGTAATATAAACTAACCTAACCCAACCTAACATCTCGGCGGTAATATTTGAAAACATTCCTGGCGAGTTGGCCTCTACGTCTCAGTGGGACCTTTATATACATCAATAGCGTAATATAACCTAACCTAACCCAACCTAACATCTCGGCGGTAATATTTGACAACATACATGGCGAGTTGGCCTCTACGTCTCCGTGGGATCTTTATATACATCAATAACGTAATATAACGTAACCTAACCCAACCTATCATCTCGGCGGTTATATTTGAAAACATTGCTGGCGATTTGGCCTCCACGTTTCCGTGGGACCTTTATATACTTCTATAACGTAATATAACCTAACCTAACCCAACCTAACACCTCGGCGGTAATATTTGACAACATTCCTGGCGAGTTGGCCTCTACGTCTCCGTGGGACCTTCATATACATCAATAACGTAATATAACCTAACCTAAACCAACCTAACATCTCGGCGGTAATATTTGACCACGTTCCTGGCTTATTGGACTCTACGTCTCCGTGGGACCTTCATATAGATCTATAACGTAATATAAACTAACCTAACCCAACCTATCATCTCGGCGATAATATTTGTCAACATTCCTGGCTAGTTGGCCTCTACGTCTCCGTGGGATCTTTATATACATCAATAACGTAATATAACATAACCTAACCCAATCTAACATCTCGGCGGTAATATTTGACCACATTCCTGTCTTGTTGGCCTCTACGTCTCCGTGGGACATTTATACACATCAGTAACGTAATATAACCTAACCTAACCCAACCTAATATCTCGGCGGTAATATTTGAAAACATTCCTGGCGAGTTGGCCTCTACGTCACCGAGAGACCTTCATATACATCAGTAACGTAATATAACCTAACCTAACCCAATCTAGCATCTCGGCGGTAATATTTGACCACATTCCTGGCTTGTTGGCCTCTACGTCTCCGTGGGATCTTTATATACATCAATAACGTAATATAAGCTAGCCTAACCCAACCTAACATCTCGGCGGTAATCTTTGAAAACATTCCTGGCGAGTTGGCCTCTACGTCTCAGTGGGACCTTTATATACATCAATAGCGTAATATAACCTAACCTAACCCAACCTAACATCTCGGCGGTAATATTTGACAACATACATGGCGAGTTGGCCTCTACGTCTCCGTGGGATCTTTATATACATCAATAACGTAATATAACGTAACCTAACCCAACCTATCATCTCGGCGGTTATATTTGAAAACATTGCTGGCGAGTTGGCCTCCACGTTTCCGTGGGACCTTTATATACATCTATAACGTAATATAACCTAACCTAACCCAACCTAACACCTCGGCGGTAATATTTGACAACATTCCTGGCGAGTTGGCCTCTACGTCTCCGTGGGACCTTCATATAGATCTATAACGTAATATAACCTAACCTAACCCAACCTATCATCTCGGCGATAATATTTGTCAACATTCCTGGCTAGTTGGCCTCTACGTCTCCGTGGGATCTTTATATACATCAATAACGTAATATAACATAACCTAACCCAATCTAACATCTCGGCGGTAATATCTGACCACATTCCTGTCTTGTTGGCCTCTACGTCTCCGTGGGACATTTATACACATCAGTAACGTAATATAACCTAACCTAACCCAACCTAATATCTCGGCGGTAATATTTGAAAACATTCCTGGCGAGTTGGCCTCTACGTCACCGAGAGACCTTCATATACATCAGTAACGTAATATAACCTAACCTAACCCAATCTAGCATCGCGGCGGTAATATTTGACCACATTCCTGGCTTGTTGGCCTCTACGTCTCCGTGGGATCTTTATATACATCAATAACGTAATATAAGCTAGCCTAACCCGATCTAGCATCTCGGCGGTAATATTTGACCACATTCCTGGCTTGTTGGCCTCTAAGTCTCCGTTGGACCTTTATATACATCTATAACGTAATATAACATAACCTAACCCAACCTGACATCTCGGCGGTAATATTTGACAACATTCCTGGCGAGTTGGCCTCTACGTCTCCGTGGGACCTTTATATACATCAATAACATAATATAAGCTAGCCTAACCCAATCTAACATCTCGGCGGTAATATTTGACAACATTCCTGGCGAGTTGGCCTCTACGTCTCCGTGCGACCTTTATATACATCAATAACGTAATATAACCTAACCTAACGCAACCTAACATCTCGGCGGTAATATTTGACATCATTCCTGGCGAGTTGGCCTCTACGTCTCCGTGGGACCTTTATATACATCAATAACGTAATATAAGCTAGCCTAACCCAATCTAACATCTCGGCGGTAATATTTGACCACATTCCTGGCGAGTTGGCCTCTACGTCTTCGTGGGACCTTTATATACATCAATAACGTAATATAACTTAACCTGAACCAACCTAACATCTCCGCGGTACTCCGCGGTAATATTTGACAACATACCTGGCGAGTTGGCCTCTACGTCTCCGTGGGCCCTTCATATACATCAATAACGAAATATAACCTAACCTAACCCAACCTATCATCTCGGCGGTAATATTTGACAAAATTCCTGGCGAGTTGGCTTCTCCGTTTCCGTGGGAGCTTTATATACATCAATAACGTAATACAACCTAACCTAACCCAACCTAACATTTCGGCGGTAATATTTGACCACGTTCCTGGCTTATTGGACTCTACGTCTCCGTGGGACCTTCATATAGATCTATAACGTAATATAACCTAACCTAACCCAACCTAACATCTCGGCGGTAACATTTGAAAACATTCCTGGCGAGTTGGCCTCTACGTCTCAGTGGGACCTTTATATACATCAATAGCGTAATATAACCTAACCTATCCCAACCTAACATCTCGGCGGTAATATTTGACAACATACATGGCGAGTTGGACTCTACGTCTCCGTGTAACCCTCGTATACATCAATAACGTAATATAAAGTAACTTAACCCAACCTATCATCTCGTCGGTAATATTTGACATCATTCCTGGAGAGTTGGCTTCTACGTCTCCGTGGGACCTTTATATACATCAATAACGTAATATAAGCTAGCATAACCCAATGTAACATCTCGGCAGTAATATTTGACCACATTCCTGGCGAGTTGGCCTCTACGTCTTCGTGGGACCTTTGTATACATCAATAACGTAATATAACTTAACCTGAACCAACCTAACACCTCCGCGGTACTCCGCGGTAATATTTGACAACATACCTGGCGAGTTGGCCTCTACGTCTCCGTGGTCCCTTCATATATATCAATAACGAAATATAACCTAACCTAACCCAACCTATCATCTCGGCGGTAATATTTGACAAAATTCCTGGCGAGTTGGCTTCTCCTCTTCCGTGGGACCTTTATATACATCAATAACGCAATATAACCTAACCTAACCCAACCTAACATTTCGGCGGTAATATTTGACCACGTTCCAGGCTTATTGGACTCTACGTCTCCGTGAGTCCTTCATATAGATCTATAACGTAATATAGCCTAACCTAACCCAACCTATCATCTCGGCGATAATATTTGTCAACATTCCTGGCTAGTTGGCCTCTACGTCTCCGTAGGATCTTTATATACATCAATAACGTAATATAACATAACCTAACCCAATCTAACATCTCGGCGGTAATATTTGACCACATTCCTGTCTTGTTGGCCTCTACGTCTCCGTGGGACATTTATACACATCAGTAACGTAATATAACCTAACCTAACCCAACCTAATATCTCGGCGGTAATATTTGAAAACATTCCTGGCGAGTTGGCCTCTACGTCACCGAGAGACCTTCATATACATCAGTAACGTAATATAACCTAACCTAACCCAATCTAGCATCTCGGCGGTAATATTTGACCACATTCCTGGCTTGTTAGCCT
This sequence comes from Xylocopa violacea, assembly GCA_963969225.1. Lineage (NCBI taxonomy): Eukaryota > Metazoa > Arthropoda > Insecta > Hymenoptera > Apidae > Xylocopa > Xylocopa violacea. Next base: position 6,509,263 of record CAXAJV010001290.1, on the reverse strand, counting down.
CTACGTCTCCCTGGGTCCTTTATATACATCAATAACGTAATATAACTTAACCTAACCCAACCTAACATCTTGGCGGTAATATTTGACAACATTCCTGGCGAGTTGGCCTCTACGTCTCCGTGGGACCTTTATATACATCAATAACATAATATAAGCTAGCCTAACCCAATCTAACATCTCGGCGGTAATATTTGACAACATTCCTGGCGAGTTGGCCTCTACGTCTCCGTGCGACCTTTATATACATCAATAACGTAATATAACCTAATCTAACGCAACCCAACATCTCGGCGGTAATATTTGACATCATTCCTGGCGAGTTGGACTCTACGTCTCCGTGTAACCCTCGTATACATCAATAACGTAATATAACGTAACTTAACCCAACCTATCATCTCGTCGGTAATATTTGACATCATTCCTGGAGAGTTGGCTTCTACGTCTCCGTGGGACCTTTATATACATCAATAACGTAATATAAGCTAGCATAACCCAATGTAACATCTCGGCAGTAATATTTGGCCACATTCCTGGCGAGTTGGCCTCTACGTCTTCGTGGGACCTTTGTATACATCAATAACGTAATATAACTTAACCTGAACCAACCTAACACCTCCGCGGTACTCCGCGGTAATATTTGACAACATACCTGGCGAGTTGGCCTCTACGTCTCCGTGGTCCCTTCATATATATCAATAACGAAATATAACCTAACCTAACCCAACCTATCATCTCGGCGGTAATATTTGACAAAATTCCTGGCTTATTGGACTCTACGTCTCCGTGGGACCTTCATATAGATCTATAACGTAATATAACCTAACCCAACCCAACCTAACATTTCGGCGGTAATATTTGACATCATTCCTGGCGAGTTGGCCTCTACGTCTCCGTGGGACCTTTATATACATCAATAACGTAATATAAGCTAGCCTAACCCAATCTAACATCTCGGCGGTAATATTTGACCACATTCCTGGCGAGTTGGCCTCTACGTCTTCGTGGGACCTTTATATACATCAATAACGTAATATAACTTAACCTGAACCAACCTAACATCTCCGCGGTACTCCGCGGTAATTTTTGACAACATACCTGGCGAGTTGGCCTCTACGTCTCCGTGGGCCCTTCATATACATCAATAACGAAATATAACCTAACCTAACCCAACCTATCATCTCGGCGGTAATATTTGACAAAATTCCTGGCGAGTTGGCTTCTCCGTTTCCGTGGGACCTTTATATACATCAATAACGTAATATAACCTAACCTAACCCAACCTAACATTTCGGCGGCAATATTTGACCACGTTCCTGGCTTATTGGACTCTACGTCTCCGTGGGACCTTCATATAGATCTATAACGTAATATAAACTAACCTAACCCAACCTAACATCTCGGCGGTAATATTTGAAAACATTCCTGGCGAGTTGGCCTCTACGTCTCAGTGGGACCTTTATATACATCAATAGCGTAATATAACCTAACCTAACCCAACCTAACATCTCGGCGGTAATATTTGACAACATACATGGCGAGTTGGCCTCTACGTCTCCGTGGGATCTTTATATACATCAATAACGTAATATAACGTAACCTAACCCAACCTATCATCTCGGCGGTTATATTTGAAAACATTGCTGGCGATTTGGCCTCCACGTTTCCGTGGGACCTTTATATACTTCTATAACGTAATATAACCTAACCTAACCCAACCTAACACCTCGGCGGTAATATTTGACAACATTCCTGGCGAGTTGGCCTCTACGTCTCCGTGGGACCTTCATATACATCAATAACGTAATATAACCTAACCTAAACCAACCTAACATCTCGGCGGTAATATTTGACCACGTTCCTGGCTTATTGGACTCTACGTCTCCGTGGGACCTTCATATAGATCTATAACGTAATATAAACTAACCTAACCCAACCTATCATCTCGGCGATAATATTTGTCAACATTCCTGGCTAGTTGGCCTCTACGTCTCCGTGGGATCTTTATATACATCAATAACGTAATATAACATAACCTAACCCAATCTAACATCTCGGCGGTAATATTTGACCACATTCCTGTCTTGTTGGCCTCTACGTCTCCGTGGGACATTTATACACATCAGTAACGTAATATAACCTAACCTAACCCAACCTAATATCTCGGCGGTAATATTTGAAAACATTCCTGGCGAGTTGGCCTCTACGTCACCGAGAGACCTTCATATACATCAGTAACGTAATATAACCTAACCTAACCCAATCTAGCATCTCGGCGGTAATATTTGACCACATTCCTGGCTTGTTGGCCTCTACGTCTCCGTGGGATCTTTATATACATCAATAACGTAATATAAGCTAGCCTAACCCAACCTAACATCTCGGCGGTAATCTTTGAAAACATTCCTGGCGAGTTGGCCTCTACGTCTCAGTGGGACCTTTATATACATCAATAGCGTAATATAACCTAACCTAACCCAACCTAACATCTCGGCGGTAATATTTGACAACATACATGGCGAGTTGGCCTCTACGTCTCCGTGGGATCTTTATATACATCAATAACGTAATATAACGTAACCTAACCCAACCTATCATCTCGGCGGTTATATTTGAAAACATTGCTGGCGAGTTGGCCTCCACGTTTCCGTGGGACCTTTATATACATCTATAACGTAATATAACCTAACCTAACCCAACCTAACACCTCGGCGGTAATATTTGACAACATTCCTGGCGAGTTGGCCTCTACGTCTCCGTGGGACCTTCATATAGATCTATAACGTAATATAACCTAACCTAACCCAACCTATCATCTCGGCGATAATATTTGTCAACATTCCTGGCTAGTTGGCCTCTACGTCTCCGTGGGATCTTTATATACATCAATAACGTAATATAACATAACCTAACCCAATCTAACATCTCGGCGGTAATATCTGACCACATTCCTGTCTTGTTGGCCTCTACGTCTCCGTGGGACATTTATACACATCAGTAACGTAATATAACCTAACCTAACCCAACCTAATATCTCGGCGGTAATATTTGAAAACATTCCTGGCGAGTTGGCCTCTACGTCACCGAGAGACCTTCATATACATCAGTAACGTAATATAACCTAACCTAACCCAATCTAGCATCGCGGCGGTAATATTTGACCACATTCCTGGCTTGTTGGCCTCTACGTCTCCGTGGGATCTTTATATACATCAATAACGTAATATAAGCTAGCCTAACCCGATCTAGCATCTCGGCGGTAATATTTGACCACATTCCTGGCTTGTTGGCCTCTAAGTCTCCGTTGGACCTTTATATACATCTATAACGTAATATAACATAACCTAACCCAACCTGACATCTCGGCGGTAATATTTGACAACATTCCTGGCGAGTTGGCCTCTACGTCTCCGTGGGACCTTTATATACATCAATAACATAATATAAGCTAGCCTAACCCAATCTAACATCTCGGCGGTAATATTTGACAACATTCCTGGCGAGTTGGCCTCTACGTCTCCGTGCGACCTTTATATACATCAATAACGTAATATAACCTAACCTAACGCAACCTAACATCTCGGCGGTAATATTTGACATCATTCCTGGCGAGTTGGCCTCTACGTCTCCGTGGGACCTTTATATACATCAATAACGTAATATAAGCTAGCCTAACCCAATCTAACATCTCGGCGGTAATATTTGACCACATTCCTGGCGAGTTGGCCTCTACGTCTTCGTGGGACCTTTATATACATCAATAACGTAATATAACTTAACCTGAACCAACCTAACATCTCCACTCTGAGATAGCGCGTTTGACAACATACCTGGCGAGTTGGCCTCTACGTCTCCGTGGGCCCTTCATATACATCAATAACGAAATATAACCTAACCTACCCAACCTATCATCTCGGCGTAATATTTGACAAAATTCCTGGCGAGTTGGCTTCTCCGTTTCCGTGGGAGCTTTATATACATCAATAACGTAATATAACCTAACCTAACCCAACCTAACATTTCGGCGGTAATATTTGACCACGTTCCTGGCTTATTGGACTCTACGTCTCCGTGGGACCTTCATATAGATCTATAACGTAATATAACCTAACCTAACCCAACCTAACATCACGGCGGTAACATTTGAAAACATTCCTGGCGAGTTTGGCCTCTACCGTCTCAGTGGGACCTTTATATACATCAATAGCGTAATATAACCTAACCTATCCCAACCTAACATCTCGGCGGTAATATTTGACAACATACATGGCGAGTTGGACTCTACGTCTCCGTGTAACCCTCGTATACATCAATAACGTAATATAACGTAACTTAACCCCACCTATCATCTCGTCGGTAATATTTGACATCATTCCTGGAGAGTTGGCTTCTACGTCTCCGTGGACCTTTATATACATCAATAACGTAATATAAGCTAGCATAACCCAATGTAACATCTCGGCAGTAATATTTGACCACATTCCTGGCGAGTTGGCCTCTACGTCTTCGTGGGACCTTTGTATACATCAATAACGTAATATAACTTAACCTGAACCAACCTAACACCTCCGCGGTACTCCGCGGTAATATTGAAAACATACCTGCGAGTTGGCCTCTACGTCTCCGTGGTCCCTTCATATATATCAATAACGAAATATAAACCTAACCTAACCCAACCTATCATCTCGGCGGTAATATTTGACAAAATTCCTGGCGAGTTGCTTCTCCTCTCCGTGGGACCTTTATATACATCAATAACGCAATAAACCTAACCTAACCCAACCTAACATTTCGGCGGTAATATTTGACCACGTTCCAGGCTTATTGGACCTACGTCTCCGTGAGACCTTCATATAGATCTATAACGTAAACTCTGAGATAGCGCGT
>CAXAJV010001290.1:6277600-6504179 GCA_963969225.1 Xylocopa violacea | reverse complement strand
GACGAAGAAGCCAAATCGCCAGGAATGTTGTCAAATATAACCGCCGAGATGATAGGTTGGGTTAGGTTAGGTTATATTACGTTACTGATGTATATAAAGGTCCCACGGAGACGTAAAGGCCAACTCGCCGGGAATGTTGTCAAATGTTACCACCGAGATGATAGGTTAGGTTAGGTTAGGTTATATTTCGTTGTTGATGTATATAAAAGTCCCACGAAGACGTAGAGGCCAACTCGCCAGGAATGTTTTCAAATATTACCGCCGAGATGATAGGTTGGGTTAAGTTACGTTATATTACGTTATTGATGTATACGAGGGTCCCACGAAGACGTAGAGGCCAACTCGCCAGGAATGTTTTCAAATATTACCGCCGAGATGTTAGGTCCGGTTAGGTTAGGTTACATTACGTTATAGACGTATATAAAGGTCCCACGGAAACGTGGAGGCCAACTCGCCAGGAATGTTTTCAAATATAACCGCCGAGCTGATAGGTTGGGTTAGGTTACGTTATATTACGTTATTGATGTATATAAAGGTCCCACGGAGACGAAGAATCCAAATCGCCAGCAATGTTGTCAAATATAACCGCCGAGATGACAGGTTGGGTTAGGTTAGGTTATATTACGTTATTGATGTATATGAAGGTCCCACGGAGACGTAGAGGCCAACTCGCCAGGAATGTTATCAAATATTACCGCCGAGGTGTTGGGTTCGGTTAGGTTAGGTTACATTACGTTATAGACGTATATAAAGATCCCACGGAGACGTAGAGGCCAACAAGCCAGGAATGTGGTCAAATATTACCGCCGAGATGTTAGATTGGGTTAGGTTATGTTATATTACGTTATTGATGTATATAAAGATCCCACGGAGGCGTAGAGGACAACTCGCCATGTATGTTGTCAAATATTACCGCCGAGATGTTAGGTTGGGTTAGGTTAGGTTATATTACGCTATTGATGTATATAAATGTCCCACTGAGACGTAGAGGCCAACTCGCCAGGAATGTTTTCAAATGTTACCGCCGAGATGTTAGGTTGGGTTAGGTTAGGTTATATTACGTTATAGATCTATATGAAGGTCCCACGGAGACATAGAGTCCAATAAGCCAGGAACGTGGTCAAATATTACCGCCGAAATGTTAGGTTGGGTTAGGTTAGGTTATATTACGTTATTGATGTATATAAAGGTCCCACGGAAACGGAGAAGCCAACCCGCCAGGAATTTTGTCAAATATTACCGCCGAGATGATAGGTTGGGTTAGGTTAGGTTATATTTCGTTATTGATGTATATGAAGGGCCCACGGAGACGTAGAGGCCAACTCGCCAGGTATGTTGTCAAATATTACCGCGGAGTACCGCGGAGATGTTAGGTTGGTTCAGGTTAAGTTATATCACGTTATTGATGTATATAAAGGTCCCACGCCGACGTAGAGGCCAACTCGCCAGGAATGTGGTCAAATGTTACCGCCGAGATGATAGGTTAGGTTAGGTTAGGTTATATTACGTTATTGATGTATATAAAGGTCCCACGGAGACGAAGAATCCAAATCGCCAGGAATGTTTTCAAATATTATCGCCGAGATGATAGGTTGGGTTAAGTTACGTTATATTGCGTTATTGATGTATACGAGGGTCCCACGGTAACTTAGAGGCCAACTCGTCAGGAATATTGTCAAATATTACCGCCGATATGATAGGTTGGGTTAGGTTAGGTTATATTTCGTTATTGATGTATATGAAGGTGCCACGGAGACGTAGAGGCCAACTCGCCAGGAATGATGTCAAATATTACCGCCGGGATGTTAGGTTGGGTTAGGTTAGGTTATATTACGTTATTGATGTATTTAACGGTCCCACGGAGACGTAGATGCCAACTCGCCAGGAATGTTTTCAAATATTACCGCCGAGATGTTAGGTTGGGATAGGTTAGGTTATATTACGTTATTGATGTATATAAAGGTCCCACGGAAACGGAGAAGCCAACTCGCCAGGAATTTTGTCAAATATTACCGCCGAGATGATAGGTTGGGTTAGGTTAGGTTATATTTCGTTATTGATGTGTATAAAGGCCCCACGGAGACGTAGAGGCCAACAAGACAGGAATGTGGTCAAATATTACCGCCGAAATGTTAGGTTGGGTTAGGTTAGGTTATATTACGTTATTGATGTATATAAAGGTCCCACGGAAACGGAGAAACCAACTCGCCAGGAATTTTGTCAAATATTACCGCCGAGATGATAGGTTGGGTTAGGTTAGGTTATATTACGTTATAGATGTATATAAAGGTCCCACGGAAACGTGGAGGCCAACTCGCCAGGAATGTTTTCAAATATAACCGCCGAGATGATAGGTTGGGTTAGGTTACGTTATATTACGTTATAGATGTATATAAAGGTCTCACGGAGACGTAGAGGCCAACAAGCCAGGAATGTGGTCAAATATTACCGCCGAGATGCTAGATTGGGTTAGGTTAGGTTATATTACGTTATTGATGTATATGAAGGTCTCTCGGAGACGTAGAGGCCAACTCGCCAGGACTGTTTTCAAATATTACCGCCGAGATGTTAGGTTGGGTTAGGTTAGGTTATATTACGTTGCTGATGTATATAAAGGTCCCACGGAGACGTAGAGGCCAACTCGCCAGGAATGTTTTCAAATATTACCGCCGAGATGTTAGGTTCGGTTAGGTTAGGTTACATTACGTTATAGACGTATATAAAGGACCCACGGAGACGTAGAGGCCAACAAGCCAGGAATGTGGTCAAATATTACCGCCGAGATGTTAGATTGGGTTAGGTTAGGTTATATTACGTTATTGATGTATATGAAGGTCAAACGGAGAGGTAGAGGCCAACTCGCCAGGAATGTTGTCAAATATTACCGCCGAGATGATAGGTTGGGTTAAGTTAGGTTATATTACCTTATAGATGTATATAAAGGTCCCACGGAGACGTAGAGGCCAACAAGCCAGGAATGTGGTCAAATATTACCGCCGAGATGTTAGATTGGGTTAAGTTACGTTATATTACGTTATTGACGTATACAAGGGTTACACGGAGACGTAGAGGCCAACTCGCCAAGAATGTTCTCAAATATTACCGCCGAGATGATAGGTAGGGTTAAGTTACGTTATATTACGTTATTGATGTATACGAGGGTCCCACGGTAACGTAGAGGCCAACTCGCCAGGAATGTTGTCAAATATTACCGCCGATATGATAGGTTGGGTTAGGTTAGGTTATATTTCGTTATTGATGTATATGAAGGTGCCACGGAGACGTAGAGGCCAACTAGCCAGGAATGATGTCAAATATTACCGCCGAGATGTTAGGTTGGGTTAGGTTAGGTTATATTACGTTATTGATGTATATAAATGTCCCACGGAGACGTAGAGGCCAACTAGCCAGGAATGTTGTCAAATATTATCGCCGAGATGATAGGTTGATTTAGGTTAGGTTATATTTCTTTATTGATGTATATAAAGGTACCACGGAGACATAGAAGCCAACTCGCCAGGAATGTTGTCAAATATTACCGCCGAGATGTTAGGTTGGGTTAGGTTAGGTTATATTACGCTATTGATGTATATAAAGGTCCCACTGAGACGTAGAGGCCAACTCGCCAGGAATGTTTTCAAATATTACCGCCGAGATGATAGGTTGGGTTAGGTTAGGTTATATTTCGTTATTGATGTATATGAAGGTGCCACGGAGACGTAGAGGCCAACTCGCCAGGAATGATGTCAAATATTACCGCCGGGATGTTAGGTTGGGTAAGGTTAGGTTATATTACGTTATTGATGTATATAAAGGTCCCACGGAGACGTAGATGCCAACTCGCCAGGAATGTTTTCAAATATTACCGCCGAGATGTTAGGTTGGGTTAGGTTAGGTTATATTACGCTATTGATGTATATAAAGGTCCCACTGAGACGTAGAGGCCAACTCGCCAGGAATGTTTTCAAATATTACCGCCGAGATGATAGGTTGGGTTAAGTTACGTTATATTACGTTATTGATGTATACGAGGGTCCCACGGTAACGTAGAGGCCAACTCGTCAGGAATGTTGTCAAATATTACCGCCGATATGATAGGTTGGGTTAGGTTAGGTTATATTTCGTTATTGATGTATATGAAGGTGCCACGGAGACGTAGAGGCCAACTCGCCAGGAATGATGTCAAATATTACCGCCGGGATGTTAGGTTGGGTATGGTTAGGTTATATTACGTTATTGATGTATATAACGGTCCCACGGAGACGTAGATGCCAACTCGCCAGGAATGTTTTCAAATATTACCGCCGAGATGTTAGGTTGGGTTAGGTTAGGTTATATTACGTTATAGATGTATATAAAGGTCTCACAGAGACGTAGGGGCCAACAAGCCAGGAATGTGGTCAAACATTACCGCCGAGATGCTAGATTGGGTTAGGTTAGGTTATATTACGTTATTGATGTATATGAAGGTCTCTCGGTGACGTAGAGGCCAACTCGCCAGGAATGTTTTCAAATATTACCGCCGAGATGTTAGGTTGGGTTAGGTTAGGTTATATTACGTTACTGATGTGTATAAAGGTCCCTCGGAGACGTAGAGGCCAACAAGACAGGAATGTGGTCAAATATTACCGCCGAGATGTTAGGTTGGGTTAGGTTAGGTTACATTACGTTATAGACGTATATAAAGGTCCCACGGAGACGTAGAGGCCAACAAGCCAGGAATGTGGTCAAATATTACCGCAGAGATGCTAGATTGGGTTAGGTTCGGTTTTATTACGTTATTGATGTATATGAAGGTCCCTCGGAGACGTAGATGCCAATTCGCCAGGAATGATGTCAAATATTACCGCCGAGATGTTAGATTGGGTTAGGTTCGGTTATATTACGTTATTGATGTATATGAAGGTCTCTCGGTGACGTAGAGGCCAACTCGCCAGGAATGTTTTCAAATATTACCGCCGAGATGTTAGGTTGGGTTAGGTTAGGTTATATTACGTTACTGATGTGTATAAAGGTCCCACGGAGACGTAGAGGCCAACAAGACAGGAATGTGGTCAAATATTACCGCCGAGGTGTTAGGTTGGGTTAGGTTAGGTTATATTACGTTATTGATGTATATGAAGGTCCCACGGAGACATAGAGGCCAACTCGCCAGGAATGTTATCAAATATTACCGCGGAGATGTTAGGTTGGGTTAGGTTAAGTTATATTACGTTATAGATGTATATAAAGGTCTCACGGAGACGTAGAGGCCAACAAGCCAGGAATGTGGTCAAATATTACCGCCGAGATGCTAGATTGGGTTAGGTTAGGTTATATTACGTTATTGATGTATATGAAGGTCTCTCGGAGACGTAGAGGCCAACTCGCCAGGACTGTTTTCAAATATTACCGCCGAGATGTTAGGTTGGGTTAGGTTAGGTTATATTACGTTGCTGATGTATATAAAGGTCCCACGGACACGTAGAGGCCAACTCGCCAGGAATGTTTTCAAATATTACCGCCGAGATGTTAGGTCCGGTTAGGTTAGGTTACATTACGTTATAGACGTATATAAAGGTCCCACGGAAACGTGGAGGCCAACTCGCCAGGAATGTTTTCAAATATAACCGCCGAGCTGATAGGTTGGGTTAGGTTACGTTATATTACGTTATTGATGTATATAAAGGTCCCACGGAGACGAAGAATCCAAATCGCCAGCAATGTTGTCAAATATAACCGCCGAGATGACAGGTTGGGTTAGGTTAGGTTATATTACGTTATTGATGTATATGAAGGTCCCACGGAGACGTAGAGGCCAACTCGCCAGGAATGTTATCAAATATTACCGCCGAGGTGTTGGGTTCGGTTAGGTTAGGTTACATTACGTTATAGACGTATATAAAGATCCCACGGAGACGTAGAGGCCAACAAGCCAGGAATGTGGTCAAATATTACCGCCGAGATGTTAGATTGGGATAGGTTATGTTATATTACGTTATTGATGTATATAAAGATCCCACGGAGACGTAGAGGACAACTCGCCATGTATGTTGTCAAATATTACCGCCGAGATGTTAGGTTGGGTTAGGTTAGGTTATATTACGCTATTGATGTATATAAATGTCCCACTGAGACGTAGAGGCCAACTCGCCAGGAATGTTTTCAAATGTTACCGCCGAGATGTTAGGTTGGGTTAGGTTAGGTTATATTACGTTATAGATCTATATGAAGGTCCCACGGAGACATAGAGTCCAATAAGCCAGGAACGTGGTCAAATATTACCGCCGAGATGTTAGATTGGGTTAGGTTATGTTATATTACGTTATTGATGTATATAAAGATCCCACGGAGACGTAGAGGCCAACTCGCCAGGAATGTTTTCAAATATTACCGCCGAGATGTTAGGTTGGGATAGGTTAGGTTATATTACGTTATTGATGTATATAAAGGTCCCACGGAAACGGAGAAGCCAACTCGCCAGGAATTTTGTCAAATATTACCGCCGAGATGATAGGTTGGGTTAGGTTAGGTTATATTTCGTTATTGATGTGTATAAAGGCCCCACGGAGACGTAGAGGCCAACAAGACAGGAATGTGGTCAAATATTACCGCCGAAATGTTAGGTTGGGTTAGGTTAGGTTATATTACGTTATAGATGTATATAAAGGTCCCACGGAAACGTGGAGGCCAACTCGCCAGGAATGTTTTCAATTATAACCGCCGAGATGATAGGTTGGGTTAGGTTACGTTATATTACGTTATAGATGTATATAAAGGTCTCACGGAGACGTAGAGGCCAACAAGCCAGGAATGTGGTCAAATATTACCGCCGAGATGCTAGATTGGGTTAGGTTAGGTTATATTACGTTATTGATGTATATGAAGGTCTCTCGGAGACGTAGAGGCCAACTCGCCAGGACTGTTTTCAAATATTACCGCCGAGATGTTAGGTTGGGTTAGGTTAGGTTATATTACGTTGCTGATGTATATAAAGGTCCCACGGAGACGTAGAGGCCAACTCGCCAGGAATGTTTTCAAATATTACCGCCGAGATGTTAGGTTCGGTTAGGTTAGGTTACATTACGTTATAGACGTATATAAAGGACCCACGGAGACGTAGAGGCCAACAAGCCAGGAATGTGGTCAAATATTACCGCCGAGATGTTAGATTGGGTTAGGTTAGGTTATATTACGTTATTGATGTATATGAAGGTCAAACGGAGAGGTAGAGGCCAACTCGCCAGGAATGTTGTCAAATATTACCGCCGAGATGATAGGTTGGGTTAAGTTAGGTTATATTACGTTATAGATGTATATAAAGGTCCCACGGAGACGTAGAGGCCAACAAGCCAGGAATGTGGTCAAATATTACCGCCGAGATGTTAGATTGGGTTAGGTTATGTTATATTACGTTATTGATGTATATAAAGATCCCACGGAGACGTAGAGGCCAACTCGCCAGGAATCTGGTCAAATATTATCGCCGAGATGATAGGTTGATTTAGGTTAGGTTACATTTGGTTATTTATGTATATGAAGGGCCCACGGAGACGTAGAGGCCAACTCGCCAGGTATGTTGTAAAATATTACCGCGGAGATGTTAGGTTGGGTTGGTTAAGTTATATTACGTTATTGATGTATATAAAAGTCCCACGAAGACGTAGAGGCCAACTCGCCAGGAATGTTTTCAAATATTACCGCCGAGATGATAGGTTGGGTTAAGTTACGTTATATTACGTTATTGACGTATACAAGGGTTACACGGAGACGTAGAGGCCAACTCGCCAAGAATGTTCTCAAATATTACCGCCGAGATGATAGGTAGGGTTAAGTTACGTTATATTACGTTATTGATGTATACGAGGGTCCCACGGTAACGTAGAGGCCAACTCGCCAGGAATGTTGTCAAATATTACCGCCGATATGATAGGTTGGGTTAGGTTAGGTTATATTTCGTTATTGATGTATATGAAGGTGCCACGGAGACGTAGAGGCCAACTAGCCAGGAATGATGTCAAATATTACCGCCGAGATGTTAGGTTGGGTTAGGTTAGGTTATATTACGTTATTGATGTATATAAATGTCCCACGGAGACGTAGAGGCCAACTAGCCAGGAATGTTGTCAAATATTATCGCCGAGATGATAGGTTGATTTAGGTTAGGTTATATTTCTTTATTGATGTATATAAAGGTACCACGGAGACATAGAAGCCAACTCGCCAGGAATGTTGTCAAATATTACCGCCGAGATGTTAGGTTGGGTTAGGTTAGGTTATATTACGCTATTGATGTATATAAAGGTCCCACTGAGACGTAGAGGCCAACTCGCCAGGAATGTTTTCAAATATTACCGCCGAGATGATAGGTTGGGTTAGGTTAGGTTATATTTCGTTATTGATGTATATGAAGGTGCCACGGAGACGTAGAGGCCAACTCGCCAGGAATGATGTCAAATATTACCGCCGGGATGTTAGGTTGGGTAAGGTTAGGTTATATTACGTTATTGATGTATATAACGGTCCCACGGAGACGTAGATGCCAACTCGCCAGGAATGTTTTCAAATATTACCGCCGAGATGATAGGTTGGGTTAAGTTACGTTATATTACGTTATTGACGTATACGAGGGTTACACGGAGACGTAGCGGCCAACTCGCCATGAATGTTCTCAAATATTACCGCCGAGATGATAGGTTGGGTTATGTTACGTTATATTACGTTATTGATGTATACGAGGGTCCCACGGTAACGTAGAGGCCAACTCGCCAGGAATGTTGTCAAATATTACCGCCGATATGATAGGTTGGGTTAGGTTAGGTTATATTTCGTTATTGATGTATATGAAGGTGCCACGGAGACGTAGAGTCCAACTCGCCAGGAATGATGTCAAATATTACCGCCGAGATGTTAGGTTGGGTTAGGTTAGGTTATATTACGTTATTGATGTATATAAAGGTCCCACGGAGACGAAGAAGCCAAATCGCCAGGAATGTTGTCAAATATAACCGCCGAGATGATAGGTTGGGTTAGGTTAGGTTATATTACGTTACTGATGTATATAAAGGTCCCACGGAGACGTAAAGGCCAACTCGCCGGGAATGTTGTCAAATGTTACCACCGAGATGATAGGTTAGGTTAGGTTAGGTTATATTTCGTTGTTGATGTATATAAAAGTCCCACGAAGACGTAGAGGCCAACTCGCCAGGAATGTTTTCAAATATTACCGCCGAGATGATAGGTTGGGTTAAGTTACGTTATATTACGTTATTGATGTATACGAGGGTCCCACGAAGACGTAGAGGCCAACTCGCCAGGAATGTTTTCAAATATTACCGCCGTGATGACAGGTTGGGTTAAGTTACGTTATATTACGTTATTGATGTATACGAGGGTCCCACGGTAACGTAGAGGCCAACTCGCCAGGAATGTTGTCAAATATTACCGCCGATATGATAGGTTGGGTTAGGTTAGGTTATATTTCGTTATTGATGTATATGAAGGTGCCACGGAGACGTAGAGGCCAACTCGCCAGGAATGATGTCAAATATTACCGCCGAGATGTTAGGATGGGTTAGGTTAGGTTATATTACGTTATTGATGTATATAAAGGTCCCACGGAGACGTAGATGCCAACTCGCCAGGAATGTTTTCAAATATTACCGCCGAGATGTTAGGTTGGGTTAGGTTAGGTTATATTACGCTATTGATGTATATAAAGGTCCCACTGAGACGTAGAGGCCAACTCGCCAGGAATGTTTTCAAATATTACCGCCGAGATGATAGGTTGGGTTAAGTTACGTTATATTACGTTATTGATGTATACGAGGGTCCCACGGTAACGTAGAGGCCAACTCGTCAGGAATGTTGTCAAATATTACCGCCGATATGATAGGTTGGGTTAGGTTAGGTTATATTTCGTTATTGATGTATATGAAGGTGCCACGGAGACGTAGAGGCCAACTCGCCAGGAATGATGTCAAATATTACCGCCGGGATGTTAGGTTGGGTATGGTTAGGTTATATTACGTTATTGATGTATATAACGGTCCCACGGAGACGTAGATGCCAACTCGCCAGGAATGTTTTCAAATATTACCGCCGAGATATTAGGTTGGGTTAGGTTAGGTTATATTACGTTATAGATGTATATAAAGGTCTCACAGAGACGTAGGGGCCAACAAGCCAGGAATGTGGTCAAACATTACCGCCGAGATGCTAGATTGGGTTAGGTTAGGTTATATTACGTTATTGATGTATATGAAGGTCTCTCGGTGACGTAGAGGCCAACTCGCCAGGAATGTTTTCAAATATTACCGCCGAGATGTTAGGTTGGGTTAGGTTTGGTTATATTACGTTACTGATGTGTATAAAGGTCCCTCGGAGACGTAGAGGCCAACAAGACAGGAATGTGGTCAAATATTACCGCCGAGATGTTAGGTTGGGTTAGGTTAGGTTACATTACGTTATAGACGTATATAAAGGTCCCACGGAGACGTAGAGGCCAACAAGCCAGGAATGTGGTCAAATATTACCGCAGAGATGCTAGATTGGGTTAGGTTCGGTTTTATTACGTTATTGATGTATATGAAGGTCCCTCGGAGACGTAGATGCCAATTCGCCAGGAATGATGTCAAATATTACCGCCGAGATGTTAGATTGGGTTAGGTTCGGTTATATTACGTTATTGATGTATATGAAGGTCTCTCGGTGACGTAGAGGCCAACTCGCCAGGAATGTTTTCAAATATTACCGCCGAGATGTTAGGTTGGGTTAGGTTAGGTTATATTACGTTACTGATGTGTATAAAGGTCCCACGGAGACGTAGAGGCCAACTCGCCAGGAATGTTTTCAAATATTACCGCCGAGATGTTAGGTCCGGTTAGGTTAGGTTACATTACGTTATAGACGTATATAAAGGTCCCACGGAAACGTGGAGGCCAACTCGCCAGGAATGTTTTCAAATATAACCGCCGACCTGATAGGTTGGGTTAGGTTACGTTATATTACGTTATTGATGTATATAAAGGTCCCACGGAGACGAAGAATCCAAATCGCCAGCAATGTTGTCAAATATAACCGCCGAGATGACAGGTTGGGTTAGGTTAGGTTATATTACGTTATTGATGTATATGAAGGTCCCACGGAGACGTAGAGGCCAACTCGCCAGGAATGTTATGAAATATTACCGCCGAGGTGTTGGGTTCGGTTAGGTTAGGTTACATTACGTTATAGACGTATATAAAGATCCCACGGAGACGTAGAGGCCAACAAGCCAGGAATGTGGTCAAATATTACCGCCGAGATGTTAGATTGGGTTAGGTTATGTTATATTACGTTATTGATGTATATAAAGATCCCACGGAGACGTAGAGGACAACTCGCCATGTATGTTGTCAAATATTACCGCCGAGATGTTAGGTTGGGTTAGGTTAGGTTATATTACGCTATTGATGTATATAAATGTCCCACTGAGACGTAGAGGCCAACTCGCCAGGAATGTTTTCAAATGTTACCGCCGAGATGTTAGGTTGGGTTAGGTTAGGTTATATTACGTTATAGATCTATATGAAGGTCCCACGGAGACATAGAGTCCAATAAGCCAGGAACGTGGTCAAATATTACCGCCGAAATGTTAGGTTGGGTTAGGTTAGGTTATATTACGTTATTGATGTATATAAAGGTCCCACGGAAACGGAGAAGCCAACCCGCCAGGAATTTTGTCAAATATTACCGCCGAGATGATAGGTTGGGTTAGGTTAGGTTATATTTCGTTATTGATGTATATGAAGGGCCCACGGAGACGTAGAGGCCAACTCGCCAGGTATGTTGTCAAATATTACCGCGGAGTACCGCGGAGATGTTAGGTTGGTTCAGGTTAAGTTATATCACGTTATTGATGTATATAAAGGTCCCACGCCGACGTAGAGGCCAACTCGCCAGGAATGTGGTCAAATGTTACCGCCGAGATGATAGGTTAGGTTAGGTTAGGTTATATTACGTTATTGATGTATATAAAGGTCCCACGGAGACGAAGAATCCAAATCGCCAGGAATGTTTTCAAATATTATCGCCGAGATGATAGGTTGGGTTAAGTTACGTTATATTGCGTTATTGATGTATACGAGGGTCCCACGGTAACTTAGAGGCCAACTCGTCAGGAATATTGTCAAATATTACCGCCGATATGATAGGTTGGGTTAGGTTAGGTTATATTTCGTTATTGATGTATATGAAGGTGCCACGGAGACGTAGAGGCCAACTCGCCAGGAATGATGTCAAATATTACCGCCGGGATGTTAGGTTGGGTTAGGTTAGGTTATATTACGTTATTGATGTATTTAACGGTCCCACGGAGACGTAGATGCCAACTCGCCAGGAATGTTTTCAAATATTACCGCCGAGATGTTAGGTTGGGATAGGTTAGGTTATATTACGTTATTGATGTATATAAAGGTCCCACGGAAACGGAGAAGCCAACTCGCCAGGAATTTTGTCAAATATTACCGCCGAGATGATAGGTTGGGTTAGGTTAGGTTATATTTCGTTATTGATGTGTATAAAGGCCCCACGGAGACGTAGAGGCCAACAAGACAGGAATGTGGTCAAATATTACCGCCGAAATGTTAGGTTGGGTTAGGTTAGGTTATATTACGTTATTGATGTATATAAAGGTCCCACGGAAACGGAGAAACCAACTCGCCAGGAATTTTGTCAAATATTACCGCCGAGATGATAGGTTGGGTTAGGTTAGGTTATATTACGTTATAGATGTATATAAAGGTCCCACGGAAACGTGGAGGCCAACTCGCCAGGAATGTTTTCAAATATAACCGCCGAGATGATAGGTTGGGTTAGGTTACGTTATATTACGTTATAGATGTATATAAAGGTCTCACGGAGACGTAGAGGCCAACAAGCCAGGAATGTGGTCAAATATTACCGCCGAGATGCTAGATTGGGTTAGGTTAGGTTATATTACGTTATTGATGTATATGAAGGTCTCTCGGAGACGTAGAGGCCAACTCGCCAGGACTGTTTTCAAATATTACCGCCGAGATGTTAGGTTGGGTTAGGTTAGGTTATATTACGTTGCTGATGTATATAAAGGTCCCACGGAGACGTAGAGGCCAACTCGCCAGGAATGTTTTCAAATATTACCGCCGAGATGTTAGGTTCGGTTAGGTTAGGTTACATTACGTTATAGACGTATATAAAGGACCCACGGAGACGTAGAGGCCAACAAGCCAGGAATGTGGTCAAATATTACCGCCGAGATGTTAGATTGGGTTAGGTTAGGTTATATTACGTTATTGATGTATATGAAGGTCAAACGGAGAGGTAGAGGCCAACTCGCCAGGAATGTTGTCAAATATTACCGCCGAGATGATAGGTTGGGTTAAGTTAGGTTATATTACGTTATAGATGTATATAAAGGTCCCACGGAGACGTAGAGGCCAACAAGCCAGGAATGTGGTCAAATATTACCGCCGAGATGTTAGATTGGGTTAGGTTATGTTATATTACGTTATTGATGTATATAAAGATCCCACGGAGACGTAGAGGCCAACTCGCCAGGAATCTGGTCAAATATTATCGCCGAGATGATAGGTTGATTTAGGTTAGGTTACATTTGGTTATTTATGTATATGAAGGGCCCACGGAGACGTAGAGGCCAACTCGCCAGGTATGTTGTAAAATATTACCGCGGAGATGTTAGGTTGGGTTGGTTAAGTTATATTACGTTATTGATGTATATAAAAGTCCCACGAAGACGTAGAGGCCAACTCGCCAGGAATGTTTTCAAATATTACCGCCGAGATGATAGGTTGGGTTAAGTTACGTTATATTACGTTATTGACGTATACAAGGGTTACACGGAGACGTAGAGGCCAACTCGCCAAGAATGTTCTCAAATATTACCGCCGAGATGATAGGTAGGGTTAAGTTACGTTATATTACGTTATTGATGTATACGAGGGTCCCACGGTAACGTAGAGGCCAACTCGCCAGGAATGTTGTCAAATATTACCGCCGATATGATAGGTTGGGTTAGGTTAGGTTATATTTCGTTATTGATGTATATGAAGGTGCCACGGAGACGTAGAGGCCAACTAGCCAGGAATGATGTCAAATATTACCGCCGAGATGTTAGGTTGGGTTAGGTTAGGTTATATTACGTTATTGATGTATATAAATGTCCCACGGAGACGTAGAGGCCAACTAGCCAGGAATGTTGTCAAATATTATCGCCGAGATGATAGGTTGATTTAGGTTAGGTTATATTTCTTTATTGATGTATATAAAGGTACCACGGAGACATAGAAGCCAACTCGCCAGGAATGTTGTCAAATATTACCGCCGAGATGTTAGGTTGGGTTAGGTTAGGTTATATTACGCTATTGATGTATATAAAGGTCCCACTGAGACGTAGAGGCCAACTCGCCAGGAATGTTTTCAAATATTACCGCCGAGATGATAGGTTGGGTTAGGTTAGGTTATATTTCGTTATTGATGTATATGAAGGTGCCACGGAGACGTAGAGGCCAACTCGCCAGGAATGATGTCAAATATTACCGCCGGGATGTTAGGTTGGGTAAGGTTAGGTTATATTACGTTATTGATGTATATAACGGTCCCACGGAGACGTAGATGCCAACTCGCCAGGAATGTTTTCAAATATTACCGCCGAGATGATAGGTTGGGTTAAGTTACGTTATATTACGTTATTGACGTATACGAGGGTTACACGGAGACGTAGCGGCCAACTCGCCATGAATGTTCTCAAATATTACCGCCGAGATGATAGGTTGGGTTATGTTACGTTATATTACGTTATTGATGTATACGAGGGTCCCACGGTAACGTAGAGGCCAACTCGCCAGGAATGTTGTCAAATATTACCGCCGATATGATAGGTTGGGTTAGGTTAGGTTATATTTCGTTATTGATGTATATGAAGGTGCCACGGAGACGTAGAGTCCAACTCGCCAGGAATGATGTCAAATATTACCGCCGAGATGTTAGGTTGGGTTAGGTTAGGTTATATTACGTTATTGATGTATATAAAGGTCCCACGGAGACGAAGAAGCCAAATCGCCAGGAATGTTGTCAAATATAACCGCCGAGATGATAGGTTGGGTTAGGTTAGGTTATATTACGTTACTGATGTATATAAAGGTCCCACGGAGACGTAAAGGCCAACTCGCCGGGAATGTTGTCAAATGTTACCACCGAGATGATAGGTTAGGTTAGGTTAGGTTATATTTCGTTGTTGATGTATATAAAAGTCCCACGAAGACGTAGAGGCCAACTCGCCAGGAATGTTTTCAAATATTACCGCCGAGATGATAGGTTGGGTTAAGTTACGTTATATTACGTTATTGATGTATACGAGGGTCCCACGAAGACGTAGAGGCCAACTCGCCAGGAATGTTTTCAAATATTACCGCCGTGATGACAGGTTGGGTTAAGTTACGTTATATTACGTTATTGATGTATACGAGGGTCCCACGGTAACGTAGAGGCCAACTCGCCAGGAATGTTGTCAAATATTACCGCCGATATGATAGGTTGGGTTAGGTTAGGTTATATTTCGTTATTGATGTATATGAAGGTGCCACGGAGACGTAGAGGCCAACTCGCCAGGAATGATGTCAAATATTACCGCCGAGATGTTAGGATGGGTTAGGTTAGGTTATATTACGTTATTGATGTATATAAAGGTCCCACGGAGACGTAGATGCCAACTCGCCAGGAATGTTTTCAAATATTACCGCCGAGATGTTAGGTTGGGTTAGGTTAGGTTATATTACGCTATTGATGTATATAAAGGTCCCACTGAGACGTAGAGGCCAACTCGCCAGGAATGTTTTCAAATATTACCGCCGAGATGATAGGTTGGGTTAAGTTACGTTATATTACGTTATTGATGTATACGAGGGTCCCACGGTAACGTAGAGGCCAACTCGTCAGGAATGTTGTCAAATATTACCGCCGATATGATAGGTTGGGTTAGGTTAGGTTATATTTCGTTATTGATGTATATGAAGGTGCCACGGAGACGTAGAGGCCAACTCGCCAGGAATGATGTCAAATATTACCGCCGGGATGTTAGGTTGGGTATGGTTAGGTTATATTACGTTATTGATGTATATAACGGTCCCACGGAGACGTAGATGCCAACTCGCCAGGAATGTTTTCAAATATTACCGCCGAGATGTTAGGTTGGGTTAGGTTAGGTTATATTACGTTATAGATGTATATAAAGGTCTCACAGAGACGTAGGGGCCAACAAGCCAGGAATGTGGTCAAACATTACCGCCGAGATGCTAGATTGGGTTAGGTTAGGTTATATTACGTTATTGATGTATATGAAGGTCTCTCGGTGACGTAGAGGCCAACTCGCCAGGAATGTTTTCAAATATTACCGCCGAGATGTTAGGTTGGGTTAGGTTAGGTTATATTACGTTACTGATGTGTATAAAGGTCCCTCGGAGACGTAGAGGCCAACAAGACAGGAATGTGGTCAAATATTACCGCCGAGATGTTAGGTTGGGTTAGGTTAGGTTACATTACGTTATAGACGTATATAAAGGTCCCACGGAGACGTAGAGGCCAACAAGCCAGGAATGTGGTCAAATATTACCGCAGAGATGCTAGATTGGGTTAGGTTCGGTTTTATTACGTTATTGATGTATATGAAGGTCCCTCGGAGACGTAGATGCCAATTCGCCAGGAATGATGTCAAATATTACCGCCGAGATGTTAGATTGGGTTAGGTTCGGTTACATTACGTTATTGATGTATATGAAGGTCTCTCGGTGACGTAGAGGCCAACTCGCCAGGAATGTTTTCAAATATTACCGCCGAGATGTTAGGTTGGGTTAGGTTAGGTTATATTACGTTACTGATGTGTATAAAGGTCCCACGGAGACGTAGAGGCCAACAAGACAGGAATGTGGTCAAATATTACCGCCGAGGTGTTAGGTTGGGTTAGGTTAGGTTATATTACGTTATTGATGTATATGAAGGTCCCACGGAGACATAGAAGCCAACTCGCCAGGAATGTTATCAAATATTACCGCGGAGATGTTAGGTTGGGTTAGGTTAAGTTATATTACGTTATAGATGTATATAAAGGTCTCACGGAGACGTAGAGGCCAACAAGCCAGGAATGTGGTCAAATATTACCGCCGAGATGCTAGATTGGGTTAGGTTAGGTTATATTACGTTATTGATGTATATGAAGGTCTCTCGGAGACGTAGAGGCCAACTCGCCAGGACTGTTTTCAAATATTACCGCCGAGATGTTAGGTTGGGTTAGGTTAGGTTATATTACGTTGCTGATGTATATAAAGGTCCCACGGACACGTAGAGGCCAACTCGCCAGGAATGTTTTCAAATATTACCGCCGAGATGTTAGGTCCGGTTAGGTTAGGTTACATTACGTTATAGACGTATAGAAAGGTCCCACGGAAACGTGGAGGCCAACTCGCCAGGAATGTTTTCAAATATAACCGCCGAGCTGATAGGTTGGGTTAGGTTACGTTATATTACGTTATTGATGTATATAAAGGTCCCACGGAGACGAAGAATCCAAATCGCCAGCAATGTTGTCAAATATAACCGCCGAGATGACAGGTTGGGTTAGGTTAGGTTATATTACGTTATTGATGTATATGAAGGTCCCACGGAGACGTAGAGGCCAACTCGCCAGGAATGTTATCAAATATTACCGCCGAGGTGTTGGGTTCGGTTAGGTTAGGTTACATTACGTTATAGACGTATATAAAGATCCCACGGAGACGTAGAGGCCAACAAGCCAGGAATGTGGTCAAATATTACCGCCGAGATGTTAGATTGGGTTAGGTTATGTTATATTACGTTATTGATGTATATAAAGATCCCACGGAGACGTAGAGGACAACTCGCCATGTATGTTGTCAAATATTACCGCCGAGATGTTAGGTTGGGTTAGGTTAGGTTATATTACGCTATTGATGTATATAAATGTCCCACTGAGACGTAGAGGCCAACTCGCCAGGAATGTTTTCAAATGTTACCGCCGAGATGTTAGGTTTCGTTAGGTTAGGTTATATTACGTTATAGATCTATATGAAGGTCCCACGGAGACATAGAGTCCAATAAGCCAGGAACGTGGTCAAATATTACCGCCGAAATGTTAGGTTGGGTTAGGTTAGGTTATATTACGTTATTGATGTATATAAAGGTCCCACGGAAACGGAGAAGCCAACCCGCCAGGAATTTTGTCAAATATTACCGCCGAGATGATAGGTTGGGTTAGGTTAGGTTATATTTCGTTATTGATGTATATGAAGGGCCCACGGAGACGTAGAGGCCAACTCGCCAGGTATGTTGTCAAATATTACCGCGGAGTACCGCGGAGATGTTAGGTTGGTTCAGGTTAAGTTATATCACGTTATTGATGTATATAAAGGTCCCACGCCGACGTAGAGGCCAACTCGCCAGGAATGTGGTCAAATGTTACCGCCGAGATGATAGGTTAGGTTAGGTTAGGTTATATTACGTTATTGATGTATATAAAGGTCCCACGGAGACGAAGAATCCAAATCGCCAGGAATGTTTTCAAATATTATCGCCGAGATGATAGGTTGGGTTAAGTTACGTTATATTGCGTTATTGATGTATACGAGGGTCCCTCGGTAACTTAGAGGCCAACTCGTCAGGAATGTTGTCAAATATTACCGCCGATATGATAGGTTGGGTTAGGTTAGGTTATATTTCGTTATTGATGTATATGAAGGTGCCACGGAGACGTAGAGGCCAACTCGCCAGGAATGATGTCAAATATTACCGCCGAGATGTTAGGATGGGTTAGGTTAGGTTATATTACGTTATTGATGTATATAAAGGTCCCACGGAGACGTAGATGCCAACTCGCCAGGAATGTTTTCAAATATTACCGCCGAGATGTTAGGTTGGGTTAGGTTAGGTTATATTACGCTATTGATGTATATAAAGGTCCCACTGAGACGTAGAGGCCAACTCGCCAGGAATGTTTTCAAATATTACCGCCGAGATGATAGGTTGGGTTAAGTTACGTTATATTACGTTATTGATGTATACGAGGGTCCCACGGTAACGTAGAGGCCAACTCGTCAGGAATGTTGTCAAATATTACCGCCGATATGATAGGTTGGGTTAGGTTAGGTTATATTTCGTTATTGATGTATATGAAGGTGCCACGGAGACGTAGAGGCCAACTCGCCAGGAATGATGTCAAATATTACCGCCGGGATGTTAGGTTGGGTATGGTTAGGTTATATTACGTTATTGATGTATATAACGGTCCCACGGAGACGTAGATGCCAACTCGCCAGGAATGTTTTCAAATATTACCGCCGAGATGTTAGGTTGGGTTAGGTTAGGTTATATTACGTTATAGATGTATATAAAGGTCTCACAGAGACGTAGGGGCCAACAAGCCAGGAATGTGGTCAAACATTACCGCCGAGATGCTAGATTGGGTTAGGTTAGGTTATATTACGTTATTGATGTATATGAAGGTCTCTCGGTGACGTAGAGGCCAACTCGCCAGGAATGTTTTCAAATATTACCGCCGAGATGTTAGGTTGGGTTAGGTTAGGTTATATTACGTTACTGATGTGTATAAAGGTCCCTCGGAGACGTAGAGGCCAACAAGACAGGAATGTGGTCAAATATTACCGCCGAGATGTTAGGTTGGGTTAGGTTAGGTTACATTACGTTATAGACGTATATAAAGGTCCCACGGAGACGTAGAGGCCAACAAGCCAGGAATGTGGTCAAATATTACCGCAGAGATGCTAGATTGGGTTAGGTTCGGTTTTATTACGTTATTGATGTATATGAAGGTCCCTCGGAGACGTAGATGCCAATTCGCCAGGAATGATGTCAAATATTACCGCCGAGATGTTAGATTGGGTTAGGTTCGGTTATATTACGTTATTGATGTATATGAAGGTCTCTCGGTGACGTAGAGGCCAACTCGCCAGGAATGTTTTCAAATATTACCGCCGAGATGTTAGGTTGGGTTAGGTTAGGTTATATTACGTTACTGATGTGTATAAAGGTCCCACGGAGACGTAGAGGCCAACAAGACAGGAATGTGGTCAAATATTACCGCCGAGGTGTTAGGTTGGGTTAGGTTAGGTTATATTACGTTATTGATGTATATGAAGGTCCCACGGAGACATAGAAGCCAACTCGCCAGGAATGTTATCAAATATTACCGCGGAGATGTTAGGTTGGGTTAGGTTAAGTTATATTACGTTATAGATGTATATAAAGGTCTCACGGAGACGTAGAGGCCAACAAGCCAGGAATGTGGTCAAATATTACCGCCGAGATGCTAGATTGGGTTAGGTTAGGTTATATTACGTTATTGATGTATATGAAGGTCTCTCGGTGACGTAGAGGCCAACTCGCCAGGAATGTTTTCAAATATTACCGCCGAGATGTTAGGTTGGGTTAGGTTAGGTTATATTACGTTACTGATGTGTATAAAGGTCCCACGGAGACGTAGAGGCCAACTCGCCAGGAATGTTTTCAAATATTACCGCCGAGCTGATAGGTTGGGTTAGGTTACGTTATATTACGTTATTGATGTATATAAAGGTCCCACGGAGACGAAGAATCCAAATCGCCAGCAATGTTGTCAAATATAACCGCCGGCGATGACAGGTTGGGTTAGGTTAGGTTATATTACGTTATTGATGTATATGAAGGTCCCACGGAGACGTAGAGGCCAACTCGCCAGGAATGTTATCAAATATTACCGCCGAGGTGTTGGGTTCGGTTAGGTTAGGTTACATTACGTTATAGACGTATATAAAGATCCCACGGAGACGTAGAGGCCAACAAGCCAGGAATGTGGTCAAATATTACCGCCGAGATGTTAGATTGGGTTAGGTTATGTTATATTACGTTATTGATGTATATAAAGATCCCACGGAGACGTAGAGGACAACTCGCCATGTATGTTGTCAAATATTACCGCGGAGATGTTAGGTTGGTTCAGGTTAAGTTATATCACGTTATTGATGTATATAAAGGTCCCACGCCGACGTAGAGGCCAACTCGCCAGGAATGTGGTCAAATGTTACCGCCGAGATGATAGGTTAGGTTAGGTTAGGTTATATTACGTTATTGATGTATATAAAGGTCCCACGGAGACGAAGAATCCAAATCGCCAGGAATGTTTTCAAATATTATCGCCGAGATGATAGGTTGGGTTAAGTTACGTTATATTGCGTTATTGATGTATACGAGGGTCCCACGGTAACTTAGAGGCCAACTCGTCAGGAATGTTGTCAAATATTACCGCCGATATGATAGGTTGGGTTAGGTTAGGTTATATTTCGTTATTGATGTATATGAAGGTGCCACGGAGACGTAGAGGCCAACTCGCCAGGAATGATGTCAAAAATTACCGCCGGGATGTTAGGTTGGGTTAGGTTAGGTTATATTACGTTATTGATGTATTTAACGGTCCCACGGAGACGTAGATGCCAACTCGCCAGGAATGTTTTCAAATATTACCGCCGAGATGTTAGGTTGGGATAGGTTAGGTTATATTACGTTATTGATGTATATAAAGGTCCCACGGAAACGGAGAAGCCAACTCGCCAGGAATTTTGTCAAATATTACCGCCGAGATGATAGGTTGGGTTAGGTTAGGTTATATTTCGTTATTGATGTGTATAAAGGTCCCACGGAGACGTAGAGGCCAACAAGACAGGAATGTGGTCAAATATTACCGCCGAAATGTTAGGTTGGGTTAGGTTAGGTTATATTACGTTATTGATGTATATAAAGGTCCCACGGAAACGGAGAAACCAACTCGCCAGGAAAATTGTCAAATATTACCGCCGAGATGATAGGTTGGGTTAGGTTAGGTTATATTACGTTATAGATGTATATAAAGGTCCCACGGAAACGTGGAGGCCAACTCGCCAGGAATGTTTTCAAATATAACCGCCGAGATGATAGGTTGGGTTAGGTTACGTTATATTACGTTATAGATGTATATAAAGGTCTCACGGAGACGTAGAGGCCAACAAGCCAGGAATGTGGTCAAATATTACCGCCGAGATGCTAGATTGGGTTAGGTTAGGTTATATTACGTTATTGATGTATATGAAGGTCTCTCGGAGACGTAGAGGCCAACTCGCCAGGACTGTTTTCAAATATTACCGCCGAGATGTTAGGTTGGGTTAGGTTAGGTTATATTACGTTGCTGATGTATATAAAGGTCCCACGGAGACGTAGAGGCCAACTCGCCAGGAATGTTTTCAAATATTACCGCCGAGATGTTAGGTTCGGTTAGGTTAGGTTACATTACGTTATAGACGTATATAAAGGACCCACGGAGACGTAGAGGCCAACAAGCCAGGAATGTGGTCAAATATTACCGCCGAGATGTTAGATTGGGTTAGGTTAGGTTATATTACGTTATTGATGTATATGAAGGTCAAACGGAGACGTAGAGGCCAACTCGCCAGGAATGTTGTCAAATATTACCGCCGAGATGATAGGTTGGGTTAAGTTAGGTTATATTACGTTATAGATGTATATAAAGGTCCCACGGAGACGTAGAGGCCAACAAGCCAGGAATGTGGTCAAATATTACCGCCGAGATGTTAGATTGGGTTAGGTTATGTTATATTACGTTATTGATGTATATAAAGATCCCACGGAGACGTAGAGGCCAACTCGCCAGGAATCTGGTCAAATATTATCGCCGAGATGATAGGTTGATTTAGGTTAGGTTACATTTGGTTATTTATGTATATGAAGGGCCCACGGAGACGTAGAGGCCAACTCGCCAGGAATGTTTTCAAATATTACCGCCGAAATGATAGGTTGGGTTAAGTTACGTTATATTACGTTATTGACGTATACGAGGGTTACACGGAGACGTAGCGGCCAACTCGCCATGAATGATCTCAAATATTACCGCCGAGATGATAGGTTGGGTTAAGTTACGTTATATTACGTTATTGATGTATACGAGGGTCCCACGGTAACGTAGAGGCCAACTCGCCAGGAATGTTGTCAAATATTACCGCCGATATGATAGGTTGGGTTAGGTTAGGTTATATTTCGTTATTGATGTATATGAAGGTGCCACGGAGACGTAGTGTCCAACTCGCCAGGAATGATGTCAAATATTACCGCCGAGATGTTAGGTTGGGTTAGGTTAGGTTATATTACGTTATTGATGTATATAAAGGTCCCACGGAGACGAAGAAGCCAAATCGCCAGGAATGTTGTCAAATATAACCGCCGAGATGATAGGTTGGGTTAGGTTAGGTTATATTACGTTACTGATGTATATAAAGGTCCCACGGAGACGTAAAGGCCAACTCGCCGGGAATGTTGTCAAATGTTACCACCGAGATGATAGGTTAGATTAGGTTAGGTTATATTTCGTTGTTGATGTATATAAAAGTCCCACGAAGACGTAGAGGCCAACTCACCAGGAATGTTTTCAAATATTATCGCCGAGATGATAGGTTGGGTTAAGTTACGTTATATTGCGTTATTGATGTATACGAGGGTCCCACGGTAACTTAGAGGCCAACTCGTCAGGAATGTTGTCAAATATTACCGCCGATATGATAGGTTGGGTTAGGTTAGGTTATATTTCGTTATTGATGTATATGAAGGTGCCACGGAGACGTAGAGGCCAACTCGCCAGGAATGATGTCAAATATTACCGCCGGGATGTTAGGTTGGGTTAGGTTAGGTTATATTACGTTATTGATGTATTTAACGGTCCCACGGAGACGTAGATGCCAACTCGCCAGGAATGTTTTCAAATATTACCGCCGAGATGTTAGGTTGGGTTCGGTTAGGTTATATTACGTTATAGATGTATATAAATGTCTCACAGAGACGTAGAGGCCAACAAGCCAGGAATGTGGTCAAATATTACGGCCGAGATGCTAGATTGGGTTAGGTTAGGTTATATTACGTTATTGATGTATATGAAGGTCTCTCGGTGACGTAGAGGCCAACTCGCCAGGAATGTTTTCAAATATTACCGCCGAGATGTTAGGTTGGGTTAGGTTAGGTTATATTACGTTACTGATGTGTATAAAGGTCCCACGGAGACGTAGAGACCAACTCGCCAGGAATGTTTTCAAATATTACCGCCGAGATGTTAGGTTGGGTTAGGTTAGGTTATATTACGTTATAGATCTATATGAAGGTCCCACGGAGACGTAGAGTCCAATAAGCCAGGAACGTGGTCAAATATTACCGCCGAAATGTTAGGTTGGGTTAGGTTAGGTTATATTACGTTATTGATGTATATAAAGGTCCCACGGAAACGGAGAAGCCAACTCGCCAGGAATTTTGTCAAATATTACCGCCGAGATGATAGGTTGGGTTAGGTTAGGTTATATTTCGTTATTGATGTATATGAAGGGCCCACGGAGACGTAGAGGCCAACTCGCCAGGTATGTTGTCAAATATTACCGCGGAGTACCGCGGAGATGTTAGGTTGGTTCAGGTTAAGTTATATTACGTTATTGATGTATATTAAGGTCCCACGAAGACGTAGATGCCAACTCGCCAGGAATGTGGTCAAATGTTACCGCCGAGATGATAGGTTAGGTTAGGTTAGGTTATATTTCGTTATTGATGTATATAAAAGTCCCACGAAGACGTAGAGGCCAACTCGCCAGGAATGTTGTCAAATATTACCGCCGAGGTGTTAGGTTGGGTTAGGTTAGGTTATATTTCGTTATTGATGTATATGAAGGTGCCACGGAGACGTAGAGGCCAACTCGCCAGGAATGATGTCAAATACTACCGCCGGGATGTTAGGTTGGGTAAGGTTAGGTTATATTACGTTATTGATGTATATAACGGTCCCACGGAGACGTAGATGCCAACTCGCCAGGAATGTTTTCAAATATTACCGCCGAGATGTTAGGTTCGGTTAGGTTAGGTTACATTACGTTATAGACGTATATAAAGGTCCCACGGAGACGTAGATGCCAACTCGCCAGGAATGTTTTCAAATATTACCGCCGAGATGTTAGGTTGAGTTAGGTTAGGTTATATTACGTTATAGATGTATATAAAGGTCTCACAGAGACGTAGAGGCCAACAAGCCAGGAATGTGGTCAAACATTACCGCCGAGATGCTAGATTCGGTTAGGTTAGGTTATATTACGTTATTGATGTATATGAGGGTCTCTCGGTGACGTAGAGGCCAACTCGCCAGGAATGTTTTCAAATATTACCGCCGAGATGTTAGGTTGGGTTAGGTTAGGTTATATTACGTTACTGATGTATATGAAGGTCCCACGGAGACGTAGAGGCCAACTCGCCAGGAATGTTGTCAAATATTACGCCGAGGTGTTAGGTTGGGTTAGGTTATGTTATATTACGTTATTGATGTATATAAAGATCCCACGGAGACGTAGAGGCCAACTAGCCAGGAATGTTGTCAAATATTATCGCCGAGATGATAGGTTGATTTAGGTTAGGTTATATTTCTTTATTGATGTATATAAAGGTACCACGGAGACATAGAAGCCAACTCGCCAGGAATGTTGTCAAATATTACCGCCGAGATGTTAGGTTGGGTTCGGTTACGTTATATTACGTTATTGATGTATATAAAGATCCCACGGAGACGTAGAGGCCAACTCGCCATGTATGTTGTCAAATATTACCGCCGAGATGTTAGGTTGGGTTAGGTTAGGTTATATTACGCTATTGATGTATATAAAGGTCACACTGAGACGTAGAGGCCAACTCGCCAGGAATGTTTTCAAATGTTACCGCCGAGATGTTAGGTTGGGTTAGGTTAGGTTATATTACGTTATAGATCTATATGAAGGTCCCACGGAGACGTAGAGTCCAATAAGCCAGGAACGTGGTCAAATATTACCGCCGAAATGTTAGGTTGGGTTAGGTTAGGTTATATTACGTTATTGATGTATATAAAGGTCCCACGGAAACGGAGAAGCCAACCCGCCAGGAATTTTGTCAAATATTACCGCCGAGATGATAGGTTGGGTTAGGTTAGGTTATATTTCGTTATTGATGTATATGAAGGGCCCACGGAGACGTAGAGGCCAACTCGCCAGGTATGTTGTCAAATATTACCGCGGAGTACCGCGGAGATGTTAGGTTGGTTCAGGTTAAGTTATATCACGTTATTGATGTATATAAAGGTCCCACGCCGACGTAGAGGCCAACTCGCCAGGAATGTGGTCAAATGTTACCGCCGAGATGATAGGTTAGGTTAGGTTAGGTTATATTACGTTATTGATGTATATAAAGGTCCCACGGAGACGAAGAATCCAAATCGCCAGGAATGTTTTCAAATATTATCGCCGAGATGATAGGTTGGGTTAAGTTACGTTATATTGCGTTATTGATGTATACGAGGGTCCCACGGTAACTTAGAGGCCAACTCGTCAGGAATGTTGTCAAATATTACCGCCGATATGATAGGTTGGGTTAGGTTAGGTTATATTTCGTTATTGATGTATATGAAGGTGCCACGGAAACGTAGAGGCCAACTCGCCAGGAATGATGTCAAAAATTACCGCCGGGATGTTAGGTTGGGTTAGGTTAGGTTATATTACGTTCTTGATGTATTTAACGGTCCCACGGAGACGTAGATGCCAACTCGCCAGGAATGTTTTCAAATATTACCGCCGAGATGTTAGGTTGGGATAGGTTAGGTTATATTACGTTATTGATGTATATAAAGGTCCCACGGAAACGGAGAAGCCAACTCGCCAGGAATTTTGTCAAGTATTACCGCCGAGATGATAGGTTGGGTTAGGTTAGGTTATATTTCGTTATTGATGTGTATAAAGGTCCCACGGAGACGTAGATGCCAACAAGACAGGAATGTGGTCAAATATTACCGCCGAAATGTTAGGTTGGGTTAGGTTAGGTTATATTACGTTATTGATGTATATAAAGGGCCCACGGAAACGGAGAAACCAACTCGCCAGGAATTTTGTCAAATATTACCGCCGAGATGATAGGTTGGGTTAGGTTAGGTTATATTACGTTATAGATGTATATAAAGGTCCCACGGAAACGTGGAGGCCAACTCGCCAGGAATGTTTTCAAATATAACCGCCGAGATGATAGGTTGGGTTAGGTTACGTTATATTACGTTATAGATGTATATAAAGGTCTCACGGAGACGTAGAGGCCAACAAGCCAGGAATGTGGTCAAATATTACCGCCGAGATGCTAGATTGGGTTAGGTTAGGTTATATTACGTTATTGATGTATATGAAGGTCTCTCGGAGACGTAGAGGCCAACTCGCCAGGACTGTTTTCAAATATTACCGCCGAGATGTTAGGTTGGGTTAGGTTAGGTTATATTACGTTGCTGATGTATATAAAGGTCCCACGGAGACGTAGAGGCCAACTCGCCAGGAATGTTTTCAAATATTACCGCCGAGATGTTAGGTTCGGTTAGGTTAGGTTACATTACGTTATAGACGTATATAAAGGACCCACGGAGACGTAGAGGCCAACAAGCCAGGAATGTGGTCAAATATTACCGCCGAGATGTTAGATTGGGTTAGGTTAGGTTATATTACGTTATTGATGTATATGAAGGTCAAACGGAGACGTAGAGGCCAACTCGCCAGGAATGTTGTCAAATATTACCGCCGAGATGATAGGTTGGGTTAAGTTAGGTTATATTACGTTATAGATGTATATAAAGGTCCCACGGAGACGTAGAGGCCAACAAGCCAGGAATGATGTCAAATATTATCGCCGAGATGATAGGTTGATTTAGGTTAGGTTACATTTGGTTATTTATGTATATGAAGGGCCCACGGAGACATAGAGGCCAACTCGCCAGGTATGTTGTAAAATATTACCGCGGAGATGTTAGGTTGGGTTGGTTAAGTTATATTACGTTATTGATGTATATAAAAGTCCCTCGAAGACGTAGAGGCCAACTCGCCAGGAATGTTTTCAAATATTACCGCCGAGATGATAGGTTGGGTTAAGTTACGTTATATTACGTTATTGACGTATACAAGGGTTACACGGAGACGTAGAGGCCAACTCGCCAAGAATGTTCTCAAATATTACCGCCGAGATGATAGGTAGGGTTAAGTTACGTTATATTACGTTATTGATGTATACGAGGGTCCCACGGTAACGTAGAGGCCAACTCGCCAGGAATGTTGTCAAATATTACCGCCGATATGATAGGTTGGGTTAGGTTAGGTTATATTTCGTTATTGATGTATATGAAGGTGCCACGGAGACGTAGAGGCCAACTAGCCAGGAATGATGTCAAATATTACCGCCGAGATGTTAGGTTGGGTTAGGTTAGGTTATATTACATTATTGATGTATATAAATGTCCCACGGAGACGTAGAGGCCAACTAGCCAGGAATGTTGTCAAATATTATCGCCGAGATGATAGGTTGATTTAGGTTAGGTTATATTTCTTTATTGATGTATATAAAGGTACCACGGAGACATAGAAGCCAACTCGCCAGGAATGTTGTCAAATATTACCGCCGAGATGTTAGGTTGGGTTAGGTTAGGTTATATTACGCTATTGATGTATATAAAGGTCCCACTGAGACGTAGAGGCCAACTCGCCAGGAATGTTTTCAAATATTACCGCCGAGATGATAGGTTGGGTTAAGTTACGTTATATTACGTTATTGATGTATACGAGGGTCCCACGGTAACGTAGAGGCCAACTCGTCAGGAATGTTGTCAAATATTACCGCCGATATGATAGGTTGGGTTAGGTTAGGTTATATTTCGTTATTGATGTATATGAAGGTGCCACGGAGACGTAGAGGCCAACTCGCCAGGAATGATGTCAAATATTACCGCCGGGATGTTAGGTTGGGTAAGGTTAGGTTATATTACGTTATTGATGTATATAACGGTCCCACGGAGACGTAGATGCCAACTCGCCAGGAATGTTTTCAAATATTACCGCCGAGATGATAGGTTGGGTTAAGTTACGTTATATTACGTTATTGACGTATACGAGGGTTACACGGTAACGTAGAGGCCAACTCGCCAGGAATGTTGTCAAATATTACCGCCGATATGATAGGTTGGGTTAGGTTAGGTTATATTTCGTTATTGATGTATATGAAGGTGCCACGGAGACGTAGTGTCCAACTCGCCAGGAATGATGTCAAATATTACCGCCGAGATGTTAGGTTGGGTTAGGTTAGGTTATATTACGTTATTGATGTATATAAAGGTCCCACGGAGACGAAGAAGCCAAATCGCCAGGAATGTTGTCAAATATAACCGCCGAGATGATAGGTTGGGTTAGGTTAGGTTATATTACGTTACTGATGTATATAAAGGTCCCACGGAGACGTAAAGGCCAACTCGCCGGGAATGTTGTCAAATGTTACCACCGAGATGATAGGTTAGGTTAGGTTAGGTTATATTTCGTTGTTGATGTATATAAAAGTCCCACGAAGACGTAGAGGCCAACTCGCCAGGAATGTTGTCAAATGTTACCGCCGAGATGATAGGTTAGGTTAGGTTAGGTTATATTTCGTCATTGTTGTATATGAAGGTCCCTCGGAGACGTAGATGCCAATTCGCCAGGAATGATGTCAAATATTACCGCCGAGATGTTAGATTGGGTTAGGTTAGGTTATATTACGTTATTGATGTATATGAAGGTCCCTCGGAGACTTAGAGGACAACTCGCCAGGAATGTTGTCAAATATTACCGCCGAGATGATAGGTTGGGTTAGGTTAGGTTATATTTCGTTATTGATGTATATGAAGGTGCCACGGAGACGTAGAGGCCAACTCGCCAGGAATGTTTTCAAATATTACCGCCGATATGATAGGTTGGGTTAGGTTAGGTTATATTTCGTTATTGATGTATATGAAGGTGCCACGGAGACGTAGAGGCCAACTCGCCAGGAATGATGTCATATATTACCGCCGAGATGTTAGGATGGGTTAGGTTAGGTTATATTACGTTATTGATGTATATAAAGGTCCCACGGAGACGTAGATGCCAACTCGCCAGGAATGTTTTCAAATATTACCGCCGAGATGTTAGGTTGGGTTAGGTTAGGTTATATTACGTTATAGATGTATATAAAGGTCTCACGGAGACGTAGAGGCCAACAAGCCAGGAATGTGGTCAAATATTACCGCCGAGATGTTAGATTGGGTTAGGTTATGTTATATTACGTTATTGATGTATATAAAGATCCCACGGAGACGTAGAGGCCAACTCGCCAGGAATCTGGTCAAATATTATCGCCGAGATGATAGGTTGATTTAGGTTAGGTTATATTTGGTTATTTATGTATATGAAGGGCCCACGGAGACGTAGAGGCCAACTCGCCAGGAATGTTTTCAAATATTACCGCCGAGATGATAGGTTGGGTTAAGTTACGTTATATTACGTTATTGATGTATACGAGGGTCCCACGGTAACGTAGAGGCCAACTCGCCAGGAATGTTGTCAAATATTACCGCCGATATGATAGGTTGGGTTAGGTTAGGTTATATTTCGTTATTGATGTATATGAATGTGCCACGGAGACGTAGAGGCCAACTCGCCAGGAATGATGTCAAATATTACCTACGAGATGTTAGGTTGGGTTAGGTTAGGTTATATTACGTTACTGATGTATATAAAGGTCCCACGGAGACGTAAAGGCCAACTCGCCGGGAATGTTGTCAAATGTTACCGCCGAGACGATAGGTTAGGTTAGGTTAGGTTATATTACGTTATTGATGTATATAAAGGTCCCACGGAGACGTAGATGCCAACTCGCCAGGAATGTTTTCAAATATTACCGCCGATATGATAGGTTGGGTTAGGTTAGGTTATATTTCGTTATTGATGTATATGAAGGTGCCACGGAGACGTAGAGGCCAACTCGCCAGGAATGATGTCATATATTACCGCCGAGATGTTAGGATGGGTTAGGTTAGGTTATATTACGTTATTGATGTATATAAAGGTCCCACGGAGACGTAGATGCCAACTCGCCAGGAATGTTTTCAAATATTACCGCCGAGATGATAGGTTGGGTTAAGTTATGTTATATTACGTTATTGACGTATACGAGGGTTACACGGAGACGTAGAGGCCAACTCGCCAAGAATGTTCTCAAATATTACCGCCGAGATGATAGGTTGGTTTAAGTTACGTTATATTACGTTATTGATGTATACGAGGGTCCCACGGTAACGTAGAGGCCAACTCGCCAGGAATGTTGTCAAATATTACCGCCGATATGATAGGTTGGGTTAGGTTAGGTTATATTTCGTTATTGATGTATATGAATGTGCCACGGAGACGTAGAGGCCAACTCGCCAGGAATGATGTCAAATATTACCTACGAGATGTTAGGTTGGGTTAGGTTAGGTTATATTACGTTACTGATGTATATAAAGGTCCCACGGAGACGTAAAGGCCAACTCGCCGGGAATGTTGTCAAATGTTACCGCCGAGACGATAGGTTAGGTTAGGTTAGGTTATATTACGTTATTGATGTATATAAAGGTCCCACGGAGACGTAGATGCCAACTCGCCAGGAATGTTTTCAAATATTACCGCCGATATGATAGGTTGGGTTAGGTTAGGTTATATTTCGTTATTGATGTATATGAAGGTGCCACGGAGACGTAGAGGCCAACTCGCCAGGAATGATGTCATATATTACCGCCGAGATGTTAGGATGGGTTAGGTTAGGTTATATTACGTTATTGATGTATATAAAGGTCCCACGGAGACGTAGATGCCAACTCGCCAGGAATGTTTTCAAATATTACCGCCGAGATGTTAGGTTGGGTTAGGTTAGGTTATATTACGTTATAGATGTATATAAAGGTCTCACGGAGACGTAGAGGCCAACAAGCCAGGAATGTGGTCAAATATTACCGCCGAGATGCTAGATTGGGTTAGGTTAGGTTATATTACGTTATTGATGTATATGAAGGTCTCTCGGAGACGTAGAGGCCAACTCGCCAAGACTGTTTTCAAATATTACCGCCGAGATGTTAGGTTGGGTTAGGTTAGGTTATATTACGTTACTGATGTATATAAAGGTCCCACGGAGACGTAAAGGCCAACTCGCCGGGAATGTTGTCAAATGTTACCGCCGAGATGATAGGTTAGGTTAGGTTAGGTTATATTTCGTTGTTGATGTATATAAAAGTTCCACGAAGACGTAGAGGCCAACTCGCCAGGAATGTTTTCAAATATTACCGCCGAGATGATAGGTTGGGTTAAGTTACGTTATATTACGTTATTGATGTATACGAAGGTCCCACGAAGACGTAGAGGCCAACTCGCCAGGAATGTTTTCAAATATTACCGCCGAGATGACAGGTTGGGTTAAGTTACATTATATTACGTTATTGATGTATACGAGGGTCCCACGGTAACGTAGAGGCCAACTCGCCAGGAATGTTGTCAAATATTACCGCCGATATGATAGGTTGGGTTAGGTTAGGTTATATTTCGTTATTGATGTATATGAAGGTGCCACGGAGACGTAGAGGCCAACTCGCCAGGAATGATGTCAAATATTACCGCCGAGATGTTAGGATGGGTTAGGTTAGTTTATATTTCGTTATTGATGTATATGAAGGTGCCACGGAGACGTAGAGGCCAACTCGCCAGGAATGATGTCAAATATTACCGCCGAGATGTTAGGATGGGTTAGGTTAGGTTATATTACGTTATTGATGTATATAAAGGTCCCACGGAGACGTAGATGCCAACTCGCCAGGAATGTTTTCAAATATTACCGCCGAGATGTTAGGTTGGGTTAGGTTAGGTTATATTACGTTATAGATGTATATAAAGGTCTCACGGAGACGTAGAGGCCAACAAGCCAGGAATGTGGTCAAATATTACCGCCGAGATGCTAGATTGGGTTAGGTTAGGTTATATTACGTTATTGATGTATATGAAGGTCTCTCGGAGACGTAGAGGCCAAATCGCCAGGACTGTTTTCAAATATTACCGCCGAGATGTTAGGTTGGGTTAGGTTAGGTTGTATTACGTTGCTGATGTATATAAAGGTCCCACGGAGACGTAGAGGCCAACTCGCCGGGAATGTTGTCAAATGTTACCGCCGAGATGATAGGTTAGGTTAGGTTAGGTTATATTTCGTTATTGTTGTATATGAAGGTCCCTCGGAGACGTAGATGCCAACTCGCCAGGAATGATGTCAAATATTACAGCCCAGATGTTAGATTGGGTTAGGTTAGGTTATATTACGTTATTGATGTATATGAAGGTCAAACGGAGACGTAGAGGCCAACTCGCCAGGAATGTTGTCAAATATTACCGCCGAGATGATAGGTTGGGTTAAGTTAGGTTATATTACGTTATAGATGTATATAAAGGTCCCACGGAGACGTAGAGGCCAACAAGCCAGGAATGTGGTCAAATGTTACCGCCGAGATGATAGGTTAGGTTAGGTTAGGTTATATTTCGTTATTGATGTATATAAAAGTCCCACGAAGACGTAGAGGCCAATTCGCCAGGAATGTTTTCAAATATTACCGCCGAGATGATAGTTTGGGTTAAGTTACGTTATATTACGTTATAGATGTATACGAGGGTCCCACGGTAACGTAGAGGCCAACTCGTCAGGAATGTTGTCAAATATTACCGCCGATATGAGAGGTTGGGTTAGGTTAGGTTATATTTCGTTATTGATGTATATGAAGGTGCCACGGAGACGTAGAGGCCAACTCGCCAGGAATGATGTCAAATATTACCGTCGAGATGTTAGGTTGCGTTAGGTTAGGTTATATTACGTTATTGATGTATATAAAGGTCGCTCGGAGACGTAGAGGCCAACTCGCCAGGAATGTTGTCAAATATTACCGCCGAGATGTTAGGTTGGGTTAGGTTAGGTTATATTACGTTATTGATGTATATAACGGTCCCACGGAGACGTAGATGCCAACTCGCCAGGAATGTTTTCAAATATTACCGCCGAGATGTTAGGTTGGGTTAGGTTAGGTTATATTACGTTATAGATGTATATAAAGGTCCAACGGAGACTTAGAGGCCAACAAGCCAGGAATGTGGTCAAATATTACCGCCGAGATGCTAGATTGGGTTAGGTTAGGTTATATTACGTTATTGATATATATCAAGATCCCACGGAGACGTAGAGGCCAACTCGCCAGGTATGTTGTCAAATATTACCGCGGAGATTTTAGGTTGGGTTAGGTTAAGTTATATTACGTTATTGATGTATATAAAGGACCCACGAAGACGTAGATGCCAACTCGCCAGGAATGTGGTCAAATGTTACCGCCGAGATGATAGGTTAGGTTAGGTTAGGTTATATTTCGTTATTGATGTATATAAAAGTCCCACGAAGACGTAGAAGCCAACTCGCCAGGAATGTTGTCAAATATTACCGCCGAGGTGTTAGGTTGGGTTAGGTTAGGTTATATTACGTTATAGATGTATATAAAGGTCCCACGGAAACGTGGAGGCCAACTCGCCAGGAATGTTTTCAAATATTACCGCCGAGATGTTAGGTTCGGTTAGGTTAGGTTACATTACGTTATAGACGTATATAAAGGTCCCACGGAGACGTAGAGGCCAACAAGCCAGGCATGTGGTCAAATATTACCGCCGGGATGTTAGATTGGGTTAGGTTATGTTATATTACGTTATTGATGTATATAAAGATCCCACGGAGACGTAGAGGCCAACTCGCCAGGAATGATGTCAAATATTACCGCCGAGATGATAGGTTGGGTTAAGTTACGTTATATTACGTTATTGATATATATCAAGATCCCACGGAGACGTAGAGGCCAACTCGCCAGGAATGTGGTCAAATGTTACCGCCGAGATGATAGGTTAGGTTAGGTTAGGTTATATTTCGTTATTGATGTATATAAAAGTCCCACGAAGACGTAGAGGCCAATTCGCCAGGAATGTTTTCAAATATTACCGCCGAGATGATAGGTTGGGTTAAGTTACGTTATATTACGTTATAGATGTATACGAGGGTCCCACGGTAACGTAGAGGCCAACTCGTCAGGAATGTTGTCAAATATTACCGCCGATATGAGAGGTTGGGTTAGGTTAGGTTATATTTCGTTATTGATGTATATGAAGGTGCCACGGAGACGTAGAGGCCAACTCGCCAGGAATGATGTCAAATACTACCGCCGAGATGTTAGGTTGCGTTAGGTTAGGTTATATTACGTTATTGATGTATATAAAGGTCGCACGGAGACGTAGAGGCCAACTCGCCAGGAATGTTGTCAAATATTACCGCCGAGATGTTAGGTTGGGTTAGGTTAGGTTATATTACGTTATTGATGTATATAACGGTCCCACGGAGACGTAGATGCCAACTCGACAGGAATGTTGTCAAATATTACCGCCGAGATGTCAGATTGGGTTAGGTTATGTTATATTACGTTATAGATGTATATAAAGGTCCAACGGAGACTTAGAGGCCAACAAGCCAGGAATGTGGTCAAATATTACCGCCGAGATGCTAGATTGGGTTAGGTTAAGTTATATTACGTTATTGATATATATCAAGATCCCACGGAGACGTAGAGGCCAACTCGCCAGGTATGTTGTCAAATATTACCGCGGAGATGTTAGGTTGGGTTAGGTTAAGTTATATTACGTTATTGATGTATATAAAGGACCCAGGGAGACGTAGAGGCCAACTCGCCAGGAATGTTGTCAAATATTACCGCCGAGATGATAGGTTGGGTTAAGTTACGTTATATTACGTTATTGATGTATAAGAGGGTGACACGGAGACGTAGAGGCCAAAACGCCAGGAATGATGTCAAATATTACCGCCGAGATGTTAGGTTGGGTTAGGTTAGGTTATATTACGATACTGATGTATATAAAGGTCCCACGGAGACGTAAAGGCCAACTCGCCGGGAATGTTGTGAAATGTTACCGCCAAGATGATAGGTTAGGTTAGGTTAGGTTATATTTCGTTATTGATGTATATAAAAGTCCCACGAAGACGTAGAGGCCAACTCGCCAGGAATGTTTTCAAATATTACCGCCGAGATGATAGGTTGGGTTAA
This sequence comes from Xylocopa violacea, assembly GCA_963969225.1. NCBI lineage: Eukaryota > Metazoa > Arthropoda > Insecta > Hymenoptera > Apidae > Xylocopa > Xylocopa violacea. The sequence continues at coordinate 6,468,097 of CAXAJV010001290.1, read as the reverse complement.
GTTACGTTATATTACGTTATTGATGTATATGAAGGGCCCACGGAGACGTAGAGGCCAACTCGCCAGGTATGTTGTCAAATATTACCGAGGAGTACCGCGGAGATGTTAGGTTGGTTCAGGTTAAGTTATATTACGTTATTGATGTATATAAAGGTCCCACGAAGACGTAGAGGCCAACTCGACAGGAATGTGGTCAAATGTTACCGCCGAGATGATAGGTTAGGTTAGGTTAGGTTATATTTCGTTATTGATGTATATGAAAGTCCCACGAAGACGTAGAGGCCAATTCGCCAGGAATGTTTTCAAATATTACCGCCGAGATGATAGGTTGGGTTAAGTTACGTTATATTACGTTATAGATGTATACGAGGGTCCCACGGTAACGTAGAGGCCAACTCGTCAGGAATGTTGTCAAATATTACCGCCGATATGAGAGGTTGGGTTAGGTTAGGTTATATTTCGTTATTGATGTATATGAAGGTGCCACGGAGACGTAGAGGCCAACTCGCCAGGAATGATGTCAAATATTACCGTCGAGATGTTAGGTTGCGTTAGGTTAGGTTATATTACGTTATTGATGTATATAAAGGTCGCTCGGAGACGTAGAGGCCAACTCGCCAGGAATGTTGTCAAATATTACCGCCGAGATGTTAGGTTGGGTTAGGTTAGGTTATATTACGTTATTGATGTATATAACGGTCCCACGGAGACGTAGATGCCAACTCGCCAGGAATGTTTTCAAATATTACCGCCGAGATGTTATGTTGGGTTAGGATAGGTTATATTACGTTATAGATGTATATAAAGGTCCAACGGAGACTTAGAGGCCAACAAGCCAGGAATGTGGTCAAATATTACCGCCGAGATGCTAGATTGGGTTAGGTTAGGTTATATTACGTTATTGATATATATCAAGATCCCACGGAGACGTAGAGGCCAACTCGCCAGGTATGTTGTCAAATATTACCGCGGAGATGTTACGTTGGGTTAGGTTAAGTTATATTAGGTTATTGATGTATATAAAGGACCCAGGGAGACGTAGAGGCCAACTCGCCAGGAATGTTGTCAAATATTACCGCCGAGATGATAGGTTGGGTTAAGTTAGGTTATATTACGTTATTGATGTATACGAGGGTTACACGGAGACGTAGAGGCCAACACGCCAGGAATGATGTCAAATATTACCGCCGAGATGTTAGGTTGGGTTAGGTTAGGTTATATTACGTTATTGATGTATATGAAGGTCAAACGGAGACGTAGAGGCCAACTCGCCAGGAATGTTGTCAAATATTACCGCCGAGATGATAGGTTGGGTTAGGTTAGGTTATATTACGTTATTGATGTATATAAAGGTCTCACGGAGACGTAGAGGTCAACAAGCCAGGAATGTGGTCAAATATTACCGCCGAGATGCTAGATTGGGTTAGGTTTGGTTATATTACGTTATTGAAGTATATAAAGGTCCCACGAAGACGTAGAGGCCAATTCGCCAGGAATGTGGTCAAATATTACCGCGGAGATGATAGGTTGGGTTAGGTTAAGTTATATTTCGTTATTGATGTATATGAAGGTTCCACGGAGACGTAGAGGCCAACTCGCCATGTATGTTGTCAAATATTACCGCCGAGATGTTAGGTTGGGTTAGGTTAGGTTATATTACGCTATTGATGTATATAAAGGTCCCACTGTGACGTAGAGGCCAACTCGCCAGGAATGTTTTCAAATATTACCGCCGAGATGTTAGGTTGGGTTAGGTTAGGTTATATTACGTTATAGATCTATATGAAGGTCCCACGGAGACGTAGAGTCCAATAAGCCAGGAACGTGGTCAAATATTACCGCCGAAATGTTAGGTTGGGTTAGGTTAGGTTATATTACGTTATTGATGTATATAAAGGTCCCACGGAAACGGAGAAGCCAACTCGCCAGGAATTTTGTCAAATATAACCGCCGAGATTATAGGTTGATTTAGGTTAGGTTATATTTCTTTATTGATGTATATAAAGGTCCCACGGAGACATAGAAGCCAACTCGCCAGGAATGTTGTCAAATATTACCGCGGAGATGTTAGGTTGGTTCAGGTTAAGTTATATTACGTTATTGATGTATATAAAGGTCCCACGAAGACGTAGAGGCCAACTCGCCAGGAATGTGGTCAAATATTACCGCCGAGATGTTAGATTGGGTTAGGCTAGCTTATATTACGTTATTGATGTATATAAAGGTCCCACGGAGACGTAGAGGCCAACTCGCCAGGAATGATGTCAAATATTACCGCCGAGATGATTGGTTGGGTTAAGTTACGTTATATTACGTTATTGATGTATACGAGGATTACACGGAGACGTAGAGGCGAACTCGCCAGGAATGATGTCAAATATTACCGCCGAGATGTTAGGTTGCGTTAGGTTAGGTTATATTACGATATTGATGTATATAAAGGTCGCACGGAGACGTAGAGGCCAACTCGCCAGGAATGTTGTCAAATATTACCGCCGAGATGTTAGGTTGGGTTAGGTTAGGTTATATTACGTTATTGATGTATATAACGGTCCCACGGAGACGTAGATGCCAACTCGCCAGGAATGTTTTCAAATATTACCGCCGAGATGTTAGGTTGGGTTAGGTTAGGTTATATTACGTTATAGATGTATATAAAGGTCTCACAGAGACGTAGAGGCCAACAAGCCAGGAATGTGGTCAAATATTACCGCCGAGATGCTAGATTGGGTTAGGTTAGGTTATATTTGGTTATTTATGTATATGAAGGGCCCACGGAGACGTAGAGGCCAACTCGCCAGGAATGTTGTCAAATATTACCGCGGAGTACCGCGGAGATGTTAGGTTGGTTCAGGTTAAGTTATATTACGTTATTGATGTATATAAAGGTCTCACGGAGACGTAGAGGTCAACAAGCCAGGAATGTGGTCAAATATTACCGCCGAGATGCTAGATTGGGTTAGGTTTGGTTATATTACGTTATTGAACTATATAAAGGTCCCACGAAGACGTAGAGGCCAATTCGCCAGGAATGTGGTCAAATATTACCGCCGAGATGATAGGTTGGGTTAGGTTAGGTTATATTTCGTTATTGATGTATATGAAGGTGCCACGGAGACGTAGAGGCCAACTCGCCAGGAATGTTTTCAAATATTACCGCCGAGATGTTAGGTTCGGTTAGGTTAGGCTACATTACGTTGTAGACGTATATAAAGGTCCCACGGAGACGTAGAGGCCAACAAGCCAGGAATGTGGTCAAATATTACCGCCGAGATGTTAGATTGGGTTAGGTTATGTTATATTACGTTATTGATGTATATAAAGATCCCACGGAGACGTAGAGGCCAACTAGCCAGGAATGTTGTCAAATATTATCGCCGAGATGATAGGTTGATTTAGGTTAGGTTATATTTCTTTATTGATGTATATAAAGGTACCACGGAGACATAGAAGCCAACTCGCCAGGAATGTTGTCAAATATTACCGCCGAGATGTTAGGTTGTGTTAGGTTATGTTATATTACGTTATTGATGTATATAAAGATCCCACGGAGACGTAGAGGCCAACTCGCCATGTATGTTGTCAAATATTACCGCCGAGATGTTAGGTTGGGTTAGGTTAGGTTATATTACGCTATTGATGTATATAAAGGTCCCACTGAGACGTAGAGGCCAACTCGCCAGGAATGTTTTCAAATATTACCGCCGAGATGTTAGGTTGGGTTAGGTTAGGTTATATTACGTTATTGATGTATATAAAGGTCCCACGGAGACGTAGAGTCCAATAAGCCAGGAATGTGGTCAAATATTACCGCCGAAATGTTAGGTTGGGTTAGGTTAGGTTATATTACGTTATTGATGTATATAAAGGTCCCACGGAGACGTAGAGGCCAACTCGCCAGGAATGATGTCAAATATTACCGCCGAGATGATAGGTTGGGTTAAGTTACGTTATATTACGTTATTGATGTATACGAGGATTACACGGAGACGTAGAGGCCAACTCGCCAGGAATGATGTCAAATATTACCGCCGAGATGTTAGGTTGCGTTAGGTTAGGTTATATTACGTTATTGATGTATATAAAGGTCGCACGGAGACGTAGAGGCCAACTCGCCAGGAATGATGTCAAATATTACCGCCGAGATGATAGGTTGGGTTAAGTTACGTTATATTACGTTATTGATGTATACGAGGGTTACACGGAGACGTAGAGGCCAACACGCCAGGAATGATGTCAAATATTACCGCCGAGATGTTAGGTTGGGTTAGGTTAGGTTATATTACGTTATTGATGTATATGAAGGTCAAACGGAGACGTAGAGGCCAACTCGCCAGGAATGTTGTCAAATATTACCGCCGAGATGATAGGTTGGGTTAGGTTAGGTTATATTACGTTATTGATGTATATAAAGGTCTCACGGAGACGTAGAGGTCAACAAGCCAGGAATGTGGTCAAATATTACCGCCGAGATGCTAGATTGGCTTAGGTTTGGTTATATTACGTTATTGAAGTATATAAAGGTCCCACGAAGACGTAGAGGCCAATTCGCCAGGAATGTGGTCAAATATTACCGCGGAGATGATAGGTTGGGTTAGGTTAAGTTATATTTCGTTATTGATGTATATGAAGGTGCCACGGAGACGTAGAGGCCAACTCGCCACGTATGTTGTCAAATATTACCGCCGAGATGTTAGGTTGGGTTAGGTTAGGTTATATTACGCTATTGATGTATATAAAGGTCCCACTGTGACGTAGAGGCCAACTCGCCAGGAATGTTTTCAAATATTACCGCCGAGATGTTAGGTTGGGTTAGGTTAGGTTATATTACGTTATAGATCTATATGAAGGTCCCACGGAGACGTAGAGTCCAATAAGCCAGGAACGTGGTCAAATATTACCGCCGAAATGTTAGGTTGGGTTAGGTTAGGTTATATTACGTTATTGATGTATATAAAGGTCCCACGGAAACGGAGAAGCCAACTCGCCAGGAATTTTGTCAAATATAACCGCCGAGATTATAGGTTGATTTAGGTTAGGTTATATTTCTTTATTGATGTATATAAAGGTCCCACGGAGACATAGAAGCCAACTCGCCAGGAATGTTGTCAAATATTACCGCGGAGATGTTAGGTTGGTTCAGGTTAAGTTATATTACGTTATTGATGTATATAAAGGTCCCACGAAGACGTAGAGGCCAACTCGCCAGGAATGTGGTCAAATATTACCGCCGAGATGTTAGATTGGGTTAGGCTAGCTTATATTACGTTATTGATGTATATAAAGGTCCCACGGAGACGTAGAGGCCAACTCGCCAGGAATGATGTCAAATATTACCGCCGAGATGATTGGTTGGGTTAAGTTACGTTATATTACGTTATTGATGTATACAAGGATTACACGGAGACGTAGAGGCGAACTCGCCAGGAATGATGTCAAATATTACCGCCGAGATGTTAGGTTGCGTTAGGTTAGGTTATATTACGATATTGATGTATATAAAGGTCGCACGGAGACGTAGAGGCCAACTCGCCAGGAATGTTGTCAAATATTACCGCCGAGATGTTAGGTTGGGTTAGGTTAGGTTATATTACGTTATTGATGTATATAACGGTCCCACGGAGACGTAGATGCCAACTCGCCAGGAATGTTTTCAAATATTACCGCCGAGATGTTAGGTTGGGTTAGGTTAGGTTATATTACGTTATAGATGTATATAAAGGTCTCACAGAGACGTAGAGGCCAACAAGCCAGGAATGTGGTCAAATATTACCGCCGAGATGCTAGATTGGGTTAGGTTAGGTTATATTTGGTTATTTATGTATATGAAGGGCCCACGGAGACGTAGAGGCCAACTCGCCAGGAATGTTGTCAAATATTACCGCGGAGTACCGCGGAGATGTTAGGTTGGTTCAGGTTAAGTTATATTACGTTATTGATGTATATAAAGGTCTCACGGAGACGTAGAGGTCAACAAGCCAGGAATGTGGTCAAATATTACCGCCGAGATGCTAGATTGGGTTAGGTTTGGTTATATTACGTTATTGAACTATATAAAGGTCCCACGAAGACGTAGAGGCCAATACGCCAGGAATGTGGTCAAATATTACCGCCGAGATGATAGGTTGGGTTAGGTTAGGTTATATTTCGTTATTGATGTATATGAAGGTGCCACGGAGACGTAGAGGCCAACTCGCCAGGAATGTTTTCAAATATTACCGCCGAGATGTTAGGTTCGGTTAGGTTAGGCTACATTACGTTGTAGACGTATATAAAGGTCCCACGGAGACGTAGAGGCCAACAAGCCAGGAATGTGGTCAAATATTACCGCCGAGATGTTAGATTGGGTTAGGTTATGTTATATTACGTTATTGATGTATATAAAGATCCCACGGAGACGTAGAGGCCAACTAGCCAGGAATGTTGTCAAATATTATCGCCGAGATGATAGGTTGATTTAGGTTAGGTTATATTTCTTTATTGATGTATATAAAGGTACCACGGAGACATAGAAGCCAACTCGCCAGGAATGTTGTCAAATATTACCGCCGAGATGTTAGGTTGTGTTAGGTTATGTTATATTACGTTATTGATGTATATAAAGATCCCACGGAGACGTAGAGGCCAACTCGCCATGTATGTTGTCAAATATTACCGCCGAGATGTTAGGTTGGGTTAGGTTAGGTTATATTACGTTATTGATGTATATAAAGGTCCCACGGAGACGTAGAGTCCAATAAGCCAGGAATGTGGTCAAATATTACCGCCGAAATGTTAGGTTGGGTTAGGTTAGGTTATATTACGTTATTGATGTATATAAAGGTCCCACGGAGACGTAGAGGCCAACTCGCCAGGAATGATGTCAAATATTACCGCCGAGATGATAGGTTGGGTTAAGTTACGTTATATTACGTTATTGATGTATACGAGGATTACACGGAGACGTAGAGGCCAACTCGCCAGGAATGATGTCAAATATTACCGCCGAGATGTTAGGTTGCGTTAGGTTAGGTTATATTACGTTATTGATGTATATAAAGGTCGCACGGAGACGTAGAGGCCAACTCGCCAGGAATGATGTCAAATATTACCGCCGAGATGATAGGTTGGGTTAAGTTACGTTATATTACGTTATTGATGTATACGAGGATTACACGGAGACGTAGAGGCCAACTCGCCAGGAATGATGTCAAATATTACCGCCGAGATGTTAGGTTGCGTTAGGTTAGGTTATATTACGTTATTGATGTATATAAAGGTCGCACGGAGACGTAGAGGCCAACTCGCCAGGAATGTTGTCAAATATTACCGCCGAGATGTTAGGTTGGGTTAGGTTAGGTTATATTACGTTATTGATGTATATAACGGTCCCACGGAGACGTAGATGCCAACTCGCCAGGAATGTTTTCAAATATTACCGCCGAGATGTTAGGTTGGGTTAGGTTAGGTTATATTACGTTATAGATGTATATAAAGGTCTCACAGAGACGCAGAGGCCAACTCGCCAGGAATGTTTTCAAATATTACCGCCGAGATGATAGGTTGGGTTAAGTTACGTTATATTACGTTATTGATGTATATGAAGGGCCCACGGAGACGTAGAGGCCACCTCGCCAGGTATGTTGTCAAATATTACCGAGGAGTACCGCGGAGATGTTAGGTTGGTTCAGGTTAAGTTATATTACGTTATTGATGTATATAAAGGTCCCACGAAGACGTAGAGGCCAACTCGCCAGGAATGTGGTCAAATGTTACCGCCGAGATGATAGGTTAGGTTAGGTTAGGTTATATTTCGTTATTGATGTATACAAAAGTCCCACGAAGACGTAGAGGCCAATTCGCCAGGAATGTTTTCAAATATTACCGCCGAGATGATAGGTTGGGTTAAGTTACGTTATATTACGTTATAGATGTATACGTGGGTCCCACGGTAACGTAGAGGCCAACTCGTCAGGAATGTTGTCAAATATTACCGCCGATATGAGAGGTTGGGTTAGGTTAGGTTATATTTCGTTATTGATGTATATGAAGGTGCCACGGAGACGTAGAGGCCAACTCGCCAGGAATGATGTCAAATATTACCGTCGAGATGTTAGGTTGCGTTAGGTTAGGTTATATTACGTTATTGATGTATATAAAGGTCGCTCGGAGACGTAGAGGCCAACTCGCCAGGAATGTTGTCAAATATTACCGCCGAGATGTTAGGTTGGGTTAGGTTAGGTTATATTACGTTATTGATGTATATAACGGTCCCACGGAGACGTAGATGCCAACTCGCCAGGAATGTTTTCAAATATTACCGCCGAGATGTTAGGTTGGGTTAGGTTAGGTTATATTACGTTATAGATGTATATAAAGGTCCAACGGAGACTTCGAGGCCAACAAGCCAGGAATGTGGTCAAATATTACCGCCGAGATGCTAGATTGGGTTAGGTTAGGTTATATTACGTTATTGATATATATCAAGATCCCACGGAGACGTAGAGGCCAACTCGCCAGGAATGATGTCAAATATTACCGCCGAGATGATAGGTTGGGTTAAGTTACGTTATATTACGTTATTGATGTATACGAGGATTACACGGAGACGTAGAGGCCAACTCGCCAGGAATGATGTCAGATATTACCGCCGAGATGTTAGGTTGCGTTAGGTTAGGTTATATTACGTTATTGATGTATATAAAGGTCGCACGGAGACGTAGAGGCCAACTCGCCAGGAATGTTGTCAAATATTACCGCCGAGATGTTAGGTTGGGTTAGGTTAGGTTATATTACGTTATTGATGTATATAACGGTCCCACGGAGACGTAGATGCCAACTCGCCAGGAATGTTTTCAAATATTACCGCCGAGATGTTAGGTTGGGTTAGGTTAGGTTATATTACGTTATAGATGTATATAAAGGTCTCACAGAGACGTAGAGGCCAACAAGCCAGGAATGTGGTCAAATATTACCGCCGAGATGCTAGATTGGGTTAGGTTAGGTTATATTACGTTATTGATGTATATGAAGGTCTCTCCGTGACGTAGAGGCCAACTCGCCAGGAATGTTTTCAAATATTACCGCCGAGATGTTAGGTTGGGTTAGGTTAGGTTATATTACGTTACTGATGTGTATAAAGGTCCCACGGAGACGTAGAGGCCAACAAGCCAGGAATGTGGTCAAATATTACCGCCGAGATGTTAGGTTGGGTTAGGTTAGGTTATATTATTTTATTGATGTATATAAAGTTCCCACGGAGACGGAGAAGCCAACTGGCCAGGAATGATGTCAAATATTACCGCCGAGATGTTAGGTTGGGTTAGGTTAGGTTATATTACGTTATTGATGTATATAAAGGTCCCACGGAGACGTAGAGGTGTTAGGTTGGTTCAGGTTAAGTTATATTACGTTATTGATGTATATAAAGGTCACACGGAGACGTAGAGGTTAACAAGTCAGGAATGTGGTCAAATATTACCGCCGAGATGCTAGATTGGGTTAGGTTAGGTTATATTTCGTTATTGATGTATATGAAGGTGCCACGGAGACGTAGAGGCCAACTCGCCAGGTATGTTGTCAAATATTACCGCCGAGATGTTAGGTTGGGTTAGGTTAGGTTATATTACGTTATTGATGTATATAAAGTTCCCACGGAGACGGAGAAGCCAACTGGCCAGGAATGATGTCAAATATTACCGCCGAGATGTTAGGTTGGGTTAGGTTAGGTTATATTACGTTATTGATGTATATGAAGGTCAAACGGAGACGTAGAGGCCAACTCGCCAGGAATGTTGTGAAATATTACCGCCGAGATCATAGGTTGGGTTAGGTTAGGTTATATTACGTTATAGATGTATGTAAAGGTCCCACGGAGACGTAGAGACCAACAAGCCAGGAATGTGGTCAAATATTACCGCCGAGACGTTAGCTTGGGTTAGGTTATGTTATATTACGTTATTGATGTATATAAAGATCCCACGGAGACGTAGAGGCCAACTCGCCAGGAATGATGTCAAATATTACCGCCGAGATGATAGGTTGGGTTAAGTTACGTTATATTACGTTATTGATGTATACGAGGGTTACACGGAGACGTAGAGGCCAACTCGCCAGGAATGATGTCAAATATTACCGCCGAGATGTTAGGTTGCGTTAGGTTAGGTTATATTACGTTATTGATGTATATAAAGGTCCCACGGAGACGTAGAGGCCAACTCGCCAGGAATGATGTCAAATATTACCGCCGAGATGATAGGTTGGGTTAAGTTACGTTATATTACGTTATTGATGTGTACGAGGATTACACGGAGACGTAGAGGCCAACAAGCCAGGAATGTGGTCAAATATTACCGCCGAGATGCTAGATTGGGTTAGGTTAGGTTACATTACGCTATTGATGTATATGAAGGTCCCACGGAGACGTAGAGGCCAACTCGCCAGGAATGTTTTCAAATATTACCGCCGAGATGTTAGGTTGGGTTAGGTTAGGTTATATTACGTTATTGATGTATATGAAGGTCAAACGGAGACGTAGAGGCCAACTCGCCAGGAATGTTGTGAAATATTACCGCCGAGATCATAGGTTGGGTTAGGTTAGGTTATATTACGTTATAGATGTATGTAAAGGTCCCACGGAGACGTAGAGACCAACAAGCCAGGAATGTGGTCAAATATTACCGCCGAGATGTTAGATTGGGTTAGGTTATGTTATATTACGTTATTGATGTACATAAAGATCCCACGGAGACGTAGAGGCCAACTCGCCAGGAATGATGTCAAATATTACCGCCGAGATGATAGGTTGGGTTAAGTTACGTTATGTTACGTTATTGATGTATACGAGGGTTACACGGAGACGTAGAGGCCAACTCGCCAGGTATGTTGTCAAATATTACCGCCGAGATGTTAGGTTGGGTTAGGTTAGGTTATATTACGTTATTGATGTATATAAAGTTCCCACGGAGACGGAGAAGCCAACTGGCCAGGAATGATGTCAAATATTACCGCCGAGATGTTAGGTTGGGTTAGGTTAGGTTATATTACGTTATTGATGTATATGAAGGTCAAACGGAGACGTAGAGGCCAACTCGCCAGGAATGTTGTGAAATATTACCGCCGAGATCATAGGTTGGGTTAGGTTAGGTTATATTACGTTATAGATGTATGTAAAGGTCCCACGGAGACGTAGAGACCAACAAGCCAGGAATGTGGTCAAATATTACCGCCGAGACGTTAGATTGGGTTAGGTTATGTTATATTACGTTATTGATGTATATAAAGATCCCACGGAGACGTAGAGGCCAACTCGCCAGGAATGATGTCAAATATTACCGCCGAGATGATAGGTTGGGTTAAGTTACGTTATATTACGTTATTGATGTATACGAGGGTTACACGGAGACGTAGAGGCCAACTCGCCAGGAATGATGTCAAATATTACCGCCGAGATGTTAGGTTGCGTTAGGTTAGGTTATATTACGTTATTGATGTATATAAAGGTCCCACGGAGACGTAGAGGCCAACTCGCCAGGAATGATGTCAAATATTACCGCCGAGATGATAGGTTGGGTTAAGTTACGTTATATTACGTTATTGATGTATACGAGGATTACACGGAGACGTAGAGGCCAACAAGCCAGGAATGTGGTCAAATATTACCGCCGAGATGCTAGATTGGGTTAGGTTAGGTTACATTACGCTATTGATGTATATGAAGGTCCCACGGAGACGTAGAGGCCAACTCGCCAGGAATGTTTTCAAATATTACCGCCGAGATGTTAGGTTGGGTTAGGTTAGGTTATATTACGTTATTGATGTATATGAAGGTCAAACGGAGACGTAGAGGCCAACTCGCCAGGAATGTTGTGAAATATTACCGCCGAGATCATAGGTTGGGTTAGGTTAGGTTATATTACGTTATAGATGTATGTAAAGGTCCCACGGAGACGTAGAGACCAACAAGCCAGGAATGTGGTCAAATATTACCGCCGAGATGTTAGATTGGGTTAGGTTATGTTATATTACGTTATTGATGTATATAAAGATCCCACGGAGACGTAGAGGCCAACTCGCCAGGAATGATGTCAAATATTACCGCCGAGATGATAGGTTGGGTTAAGTTACGTTATATTACGTTATTGATGTATACGAGGGTTACACGGAGACATAGAGGCCAACTCGCCAGGAATGATGTCAAATATTACCGCCGAGATGTTAGGTTGCGTTAGGTTAGGTTATATTACGTTATTGATGTATATAAAGGTCGCACGGAGACGTAGAGGCCAACTCGCCAGGAATGTTGTCAAATATTACCGCCGAGATGATAGGTTGGGTTAAGTTACGTTATATTACGTTATTGATGTATACGAGGGTTACACGGAGACGTAGAGGCCAACTCGCCAGGAATGATGTCAAATATTACCGCCGAGATGCTAGATTGGGTTAGGTTAGGTTACATTACGCTATTGATGTATATGAAGGTCCCACGGAGACGTAGAGGCCAACTCGCCAGGAATGTTTTCAAATATTACCGCCGAGATGTTAGGTTGGGTTAGGTTAGGTTATATTACGTTATTGATGTATATGAAGGTCAAACGGAGACGTAGAGGCCAACTCGCCAGGAATGTTGTGAAATATTACCGCCGAGATCATAGGTTGGGTTAGGTTAGGTTATATTACGTTATAGATGTATGTAAAGGTCCCACGGAGACGTAGAGACCAACAAGCCAGGAATGTGGTCAAATATTACCGCCGAGATGTTAGATTGGGTTAGGTTATGTTATATTACGTTATTGATGTACATAAAGATCCCACGGAGACGTAGAGGCCAACTCGCCAGGAATGATGTCAAATATTACCGCCGAGATGATAGGTTGGGTTAAGTTACGTTATGTTACGTTATTGATGTATACGAGGGTTACACGGAGACGTAGAGGCCAACTCGCCAGGTATGTTGTCAAATATTACCGCCGAGATGTTAGGTTGGGTTAGGTTAGGTTATATTACGTTATTGATGTATATAAAGTTCCCACGGAGACGGAGAAGCCAACTGGCCAGGAATGATGTCAAATATTACCGCCGAGATGTTAGGTTGGGTTAGGTTAGGTTATATTACGTTATTGATGTATATGAAGGTCAAACGGAGACGTAGAGGCCAACTCGCCAGGAATGTTGTGAAATATTACCGCCGAGATCATAGGTTGGGTTAGGTTAGGTTATATTACGTTATAGATGTATGTAAAGGTCCCACGGAGACGTAGAGACCAACAAGCCAGGAATGTGGTCAAATATTACCGCCGAGACGTTAGATTGGGTTAGGTTATGTTATATTACGTTATTGATGTATATAAAGATCCCACGGAGACGTAGAGGCCAACTCGCCAGGAATGATGTCAAATATTACCGCCGAGATGATAGGTTGGGTTAAGTTACGTTATATTACGTTATTGATGTATACGAGGGTTACACGGAGACGTAGAGGCCAACTCGCCAGGAATGATGTCAAATATTACCGCCGAGATGTTAGGTTGCGTTAGGTTAGGTTATATTACGTTATTGATGTATATAAAGGTCCCACGGAGACGTAGAGGCCAACTCGCCAGGAATGATGTCAAATATTACCGCCGAGATGATAGGTTGGGTTAAGTTACGTTATATTACGTTATTGATGTATACGAGGATTACACGGAGACGTAGAGGCCAACAAGCCAGGAATGTGGTCAAATATTACCGCCGAGATGCTAGATTGGGTTAGGTTAGGTTACATTACGCTATTGATGTATATGAAGGTCCCACGGAGACGTAGAGGCCAACTCGCCAGGAATGTTTTCAAATATTACCGCCGAGATGTTAGGTTGGGTTAGGTTAGGTTATATTACGTTATTGATGTATATGAAGGTCAAACGGAGACGTAGAGGCCAACTCGCCAGGAATGTTGTGAAATATTACCGCCGAGATCATAGGTTGGGTTAGGTTAGGTTATATTACGTTATAGATGTATGTAAAGGTCCCACGGAGACGTAGAGACCAACAAGCCAGGAATGTGGTCAAATATTACCGCCGAGATGTTAGATTGGGTTAGGTTATGTTATATTACGTTATTGATGTATATAAAGATCCCACGGAGACGTAGAGGCCAACTCGCCAGGAATGATGTCAAATATTACCGCCGAGATGATAGGTTGGGTTAAGTTACGTTATATTACGTTATTGATGTATACGAGGGTTACACGGAGACATAGAGGCCAACTCGCCAGGAATGATGTCAAATATTACCGCCGAGATGTTAGGTTGCGTTAGGTTAGGTTATATTACGTTATTGATGTATATAAAGGTCGCACGGAGACGTAGAGGCCAACTCGCCAGGAATGTTGTCAAATATTACCGCCGAGATGTTAGGTTGGGTTAAGTTAGGTTATATTACGTTATTGATGTATATAACGGTCCCACGGAGACGTAGATGCCAGCTCGCCAGGAATGTTTTCAAATATTACCGCCGAGATGTTAGGTTGGGTTAGGTTAGGTTATATTACGTTATAGATGTATATAAAGGTCCAACGGAGACTTAGAGGCCAACAAGCCAGGAATGTGGTCAAATATTACCGCCGAGATGCTAGATTGGGTTAGGTTAGGTTATATTACGTTATTGATATATATCAAGATCCCACGGAGACGTAGAGGCCAACTCGCCAGGAATGATGTCAAATATTACCGCCGAGATGATAGGTTGGGTTAAGTTACGTTATATTACGTTATTGATGTATACGAGGATTACACGGAGACGTAGAGGCCAACTCGCCAGGAATGATGTCAGATATTACCGCCGAGATGTTAGGTTGCGTTAGGTTAGGTTATATTACGTTATTGATGTATATAAAGGTCGCACGGAGACGTAGAGGCCAACTCGCCAGGAATGTTGTCAAATATTACCGCCGAGATGTTAGGTTGGGTTAGGTTAGGTTATATTACGTTATTGATGTATATAACGGTCCCACGGAGACGTAGAGGCCAACTCGCCAGGAATGATGTCAAATATTACCGCCGAGATGATAGGTTGGGTTAAGTTACGTTATATTACGTTATTGATGTATACGAGGGTTACACGGAGACGTAGAGGCCAACTCGCCAGGAATGATGTCAAATATTACCGCCGAGATGTTAGGTTGCGTTAGGTTAGGTTATATTACGTTATTGATGTATATAAAGGTCGCACGGAGACGTAGAGGCCAACTCGCCAGGAATGTTGTCAAATATTACCGCCGAGATGTTAGGTTGGGTTAGGTTAGGTTATATTACGTTATTGATGTATATAACAGTCCCACGGAGACGTAGATGCCAACTCGCCAGGAATGTTTTCAAATATTACCGCCGAGATGTTAGGTTGGGTTAGGTTAGGTTATATTACGTTATAGATGCATATAAAGGTCTCACAGAGACGTAGAGGCCAACAAGCCAGGAATGTGGTCAAATATTACCGCCGAGATGCTAGATTGGGTTAGGTTAGGTTATATTACGTTATTGATGTATATGAAGGTCTCTCGGTGACGTAGAGGCCAACTCGCCAGGAATGTTTTCAAATATTACCGCCGAGATGTTAGGTTGGGTTAGGTTAGGTTATATTACGTTACTGATGTGTATAAAGGTCCCACGGAGACGTAGAGGCCAACAAGCCAGGAATGTGGTCAAATATTACCGCCGAGATGTTAGGTTGGGTTAGGTTAGGTTATATTATTTTATTGATGTATATAAAGTTCCCACGGAGACGGAGAAGCCAACTGGCCAGGAATGATGTCAAATATTACCGCCGAGATGTTAGGTTGGGTTAGGTTAGGTTATATTACGTTATTGATGTATATGAAGGTCAAACGGAGACGTAGAGGCCAACTCGCCAGGAATGTTGTGAAATATTACCGCCGAGATCATAGGTTGGGTTAGGTTAGGTTATATTACGTTATAGATGTATGTAAAGGTCCCACGGAGACGTAGAGACCAACAAGCCAGGAATGTG
This sequence comes from Xylocopa violacea, assembly GCA_963969225.1. Lineage (NCBI taxonomy): Eukaryota > Metazoa > Arthropoda > Insecta > Hymenoptera > Apidae > Xylocopa > Xylocopa violacea. The sequence goes on along the minus strand of CAXAJV010001290.1, from coordinate 6,452,109 downwards.
GTCAAATATTACCGCCGAGACGTTAGATTGGGTTAGGTTATGTTATATTACGTTATTGATGTATATAAAGATCCCACGGAGACGTAGAGGCCAACTCGCCAGGAATGATGTCAAATATTACCGCCGAGATGATAGGTTGGGTTAAGTTACGTTATATTACGTTATTGATGTATACGAGGGTTACACGGAGACGTAGAGGCCAACTCGCCAGGAATGATGTCAAATATTACCGCCGAGATGTTAGGTTGCGTTAGGTTAGGTTATATTACGTTATTGATGTATATAAAGGTCCCACGGAGACGTAGAGGCCAACTCGCCAGGAATGATGTCAAATATTACCGCCGAGATGATAGGTTGGGTTAAGTTACGTTATATTACGTTATTGATGTATACGAGGATTACACGGAGACGTAGAGGCCAACAAGCCAGGAATGTGGTCAAATATTACCGCCGAGATGCTAGATTGGGTTAGGTTAGGTTACATTACGCTATTGATGTATATGAAGGTCCCACGGAGACGTAGAGGCCAACTCGCCAGGAATGTTTTCAAATATTACCGCCGAGATGTTAGGTTGGGTTAGGTTAGGTTATATTACGTTATTGATGTATATGAAGGTCAAACGGAGACGTAGAGGCCAACTCGCCAGGAATGTTGTGAAATATTACCGCCGAGATCATAGGTTGGGTTAGGTTAGGTTATATTACGTTATAGATGTATGTAAAGGTCCCACGGAGACGTAGAGACCAACAAGCCAGGAATGTGGTCAAATATTACCGCCGAGATGTTAGATTGGGTTAGGTTATGTTATATTACGTTATTGATGTATATAAAGATCCCACGGAGACGTAGAGGCCAACTCGCCAGGAATGATGTCAAATATTACCGCCGAGATGATAGGTTGGGTTAAGTTACGTTATATTACGTTATTGATGTATACGAGGGTTACACGGAGACATAGAGGCCAACTCGCCAGGAATGATGTCAAATATTACCGCCGAGATGTTAGGTTGCGTTAGGTTAGGTTATATTACGTTATTGATGTATATAAAGGTCGCACGGAGACGTAGAGGCCAACTCGCCAGGAATGTTGTCAAATATTACCGCCGAGATGTTAGGTTGGGTTAGGTTAGGTTATATTACGTTATTGATGTATATAACGGTCCCACGGAGACGTAGAGGCCAACTCGCCAGGAATGATGTCAAATATTACCGCCGAGATGATAGGTTGGGTTAAGTTACGTTATATTACGTTATTGATGTATACGAGGGTTACACGGAGACGTAGAGGCCAACTCGCCAGGAATGATGTCAAATATTACCGCCGAGATGTTAGGTTGCGTTAGGTTAGGTTATATTACGTTATTGATGTATATAAAGGTCGCACGGAGACGTAGAGGCCAACTCGCCAGGAATGTTGTCAAATATTACCGCCGAGATGTTAGGTTGGGTTAGGTTAGGTTATATTACGTTATTGATGTATATAACAGTCCCACGGAGACGTAGATGCCAACTCGCCAGGAATGTTTTCAAATATTACCGCCGAGATGTTAGGTTGGGTTAGGTTAGGTTATATTACGTTATAGATGCATATAAAGGTCTCACAGAGACGTAGAGGCCAACAAGCCAGGAATGTGGTCAAATATTACCGCCGAGATGCTAGATTGGGTTAGGTTAGGTTATATTACGTTATTGATGTATATGAAGGTCTCTCGGTGACGTAGAGGCCAACTCGCCAGGAATGTTTTCAAATATTACCGCCGAGATGTTAGGTTGGGTTAGGTTAGGTTATATTACGTTACTGATGTGTATAAAGGTCCCACGGAGACGTAGAGGCCAACAAGCCAGGAATGTGGTCAAATATTACCGCCGAGATGTTAGGTTGGGTTAGGTTAGGTTATATTATTTTATTGATGTATATAAAGTTCCCACGGAGACGGAGAAGCCAACTGGCCAGGAATGATGTCAAATATTACCGCCGAGATGTTAGGTTGGGTTAGGTTAGGTTATATTACGTTATTGATGTATATAAAGGTCCCACGGAGACGTAGAGGTGTTAGGTTGGTTCAGGTTAAGTTATATTACGTTATTGATGTATATAAAGGTCACACGGAGACGTAGAGGTTAACAAGTCAGGAATGTGGTCAAATATTACCGCCGAGATGCTAGATTGGGTTAGGTTAGGTTATATTTCGTTATTGATGTATATGAAGGTGCCACGGAGACGTAGAGGCCAACTCGCCAGGTATGTTGTCAAATATTACCGCCGAGATGTTAGATTGGGTTAGGTTATGTTATATTACGTTATTGATGTATATAAAGATCCCACGGAGACGTAGAGGCCAACTCGCCAGGAATGATGTCAAATATTACCGCCGAGATGATAGGTTGGGTTAAGTTACGTTATATTACGTTATTGATGTATACGAGGGTTACACGGGGACGTAGAGGCCAACTCGCCAGGAATGATGTCAAATATTACCGCCGAGATGTTAGGTTGCGTTAGGTTAGGTTATATTACGTTATTGATGTATATAAAGGTCCCACGGAGACGTAGAGGCCAACTCGCCAGGAATGATGTCAAATATTACCGCCGAGATGATAGGTTGGGTTAAGTTACGTTATATTACGTTATTGATGTATACGAGGATTACACGGAGACGTAGAGGCCAACAAGCCAGGAATGTGGTCAAATATTACCGCCGAGATGCTAGATTGGGTTAGGTTAGGTTACATTACGCTATTGATGTATATGAAGGTCCCACGGAGACGTAGAGGCCAACTCGCCAGGAATGTTTTCAAATATTACCGCCGAGATGTTAGGTTGGGTTAGGTTAGGTTATATTACGTTATTGATGTATATGAAGGTCAAACGGAGACGTAGAGGCCAACTCGCCAGGAATGTTGTGAAATATTACCGCCGAGATCATAGGTTGGGTTAGGTTAGGTTATATTACGTTATAGATGTATGTAAAGGTCCCACGGAGCCGTAGAGACCAACAAGCCAGGAATGTGGTCAAATATTACCGCCGAGATGTTAGATTGGGTTAGGTTATGTTATATTACGTTATTGATGTATATAAAGATCCCACGGAGACGTAGAGGCCAACTCGCCAGGAATGATGTCAAATATTACCGCCGAGATGATAGGTTGGGTTAAGTTACGTTATATTACGTTATTGATGTATACGAGGGTTACACGGAGACGTAGAGGCCAACTCGCCAGGAATGATGTCAAATATTACCGCCGAGATGTTAGGTTGCGTTAGGTTAGGTTATATTACGTTATTGATGTATATAAAGGTCGCACGGAGACGTAGAGGCCAACTCGCCAGGAATGTTGTCAAATATTACCGCCGAGATGTTAGGTTGGGTTAAGTTAGGTTATATTACGTTATTGATGTATATAACGGTCCCACGGAGACGTAGATGCCAGCTCGCCAGGAATGTTTTCAAATATTACCGCCGAGATGTTAGGTTGGGTTAGGTTAGGTTATATTACGTTATAGATGTATATAAAGGTCTCACAGAGACGTAGAGGCCAACAAGCCAGGAATGTGGTCAAATATTACCGCCGAGATGTTAGGTTGGGTTATGTTAGGTTATATTACGTTATTGATGTATATAAAGATCCCACGGAGACGTAGAGGCCAACTCGCCAGGAATGATGTCAAATATTACCGCCGAGATGATAGGTTGGGTTAAGTTACGTTATATTACGTTATTGATGTATACGAGGGTTACACGGAGACGTAGAGGCCAACTCGCCAGGAATGATGTCAGATATTACCGCCGAGATGTTAGGTTGCGTTATGTTAGGTTATATTACGTTATTGATGTATATAAAGGTCGCACGGAGACGTAGAGGCCAACTCGCCAGGAATGTTGTCAAATATTACCGCCGAGATGTTAGGTTGGGTTAGGTTAGGTTATATTACGTTATTGATGTATATAACGGTCCCACGGAGACGTAGATGCCAACTCGCCAGGAATGTTTTCAAATATTACCGCCGAGATGTTAGGTTGGGTTAGGTTAGGTTATATTACGTTATAGATGTATATAAAGGTCTCACAGAGACGTAGAGGCCAACGAGCCAGGAATGTGGTCAAATATTACCGCCGAGATGCTAGATTGGGTTAGGTTAGGTTATATTACGTTATTGATGTATATGAAGGTCTCTCGGTGACGTAGAGGCCAACTCGCCAGGAATGTTTTCAAATATTACCGCCGAGATGTTAGGTTGGGTTAGGTTAGGTTATATTACGTTACTGATGTGTATAAAGGTCCCACGGAGACGTAGAGGCCAACAAGCCAGGAATGTGGTCAAATATTACCGCCGAGATGTTAGGTTGGGTTAGGTTAGGTTATATTACGTTATTGATGTATATGAAGGTCAAACGGAGACGTAGAGGCCAACTCGCCAGGAATGTTGTGAAATATTACCGCCGAGATCATAGGTTGGGTTAGGTTAGGTTATATTACGTTATAGATGTATGTAAAGGTCCCACGGAGACGTAGAGGCCAACAAGCCAGGAATGTGGTCAAATATTACCGCCGAGATGTTAGATTGGGTTAGGTTATGTTATATTACGTTATTGATGTATATAAAGATCCCACGGAGACGTAGAGGCCAACTCGCCAGGAATGATGTCAAATATTACCGCCGAGATGATAGTTTGGGTTAAGTTACGTTATATTACGTTATTGATGTATACGAGGGTTACACGGACACGTAGAGGCCAACTCGCCAGGAATGATGTCAAATATTACCGCCGAGATGTTAGGTTGCGTTAGGTTAGGTTATATTACGTTATTGATGTATATAAAGGTCGCACGGAGACGTAGAGGCCAACTCGCCAGGAATGTGGTCAAATATTACCGCCGAGATGCTAGATTGGGTTAGGTTAGGTTATATTACGTTATTGATGTATATGATGGTCTCTCGGTGACGTAGAGGCCAACTCGCCAGGAATGTTTTCAAATATTACCGCCGAGATGTTAGGTTGGGTTAGGTTAGGTTATATTACGTTATTGATGTATATAAAGATCCCACGGAGACGTAGAGGCCAACTCGCCAGGAATGATGTCAAATATTACCGCCGAGATGATAGGTTGGGTTAAGTTACGTTATATTACGTTATTGATGTATACGAGGGTTACACGGAGACGTAGAGGCCAACTCGCCAGGAATGATGTCAGATATTACCGCCGAGATGTTAGGTTGCGTTAGGTTAGGTTATATTACGTTATTGATGTATATAAAGGTCGCACGGAGACGTAGAGGCCAACTCGCCAGGAATGTTGTCAAATATTACCGCCGAGATGTTAGGTTGGGTTAGGTTAGGTTATATTACGTTATTGATGTATATAACGGTCCCACGGAGACGTAGATGCCAACTCGCCAGGAATGTTTTCAAATATTACCGCCGAGATGTTAGGTTGGGTTAGGTTAGGTTATATTACGTTATAGATGTATATAAAGGTCTCACAGAGACGTAGAGGCCAACGAGCCAGGAATGTGGTCAAATATTACCGCCGAGATGCTAGATTGGGTTAGGTTAGGTTATATTACGTTATTGATGTATATGAAGGTCTCTCGGTGACGTAGAGGCCAACTCGCCAGGAATGTTTTCAAATATTACCGCCGAGATGTTAGGTTGGGTTAGGTTAGGTTATATTACGTTACTGATGTGTATAAAGGTCCCACGGAGACGTAGAGGCCAACAAGCCAGGAATGTGGTCAAATATTACCGCCGAGATGTTAGGTTGGGTTAGGTTAGGTTATATTACGTTATTGATGTATATGAAGGTCCCACGGAAACGTGGAGGCCAACTCGCCAGGAATGTTTTCAAATATAACCGCCGAGATGATAGGTTGGGTTAGGTTACGTTATATTACGTTATTGATGTATATAAAGTTCCCACGGAGACGGAGAAGCCAACTGGCCAGGAATGATGTCAAATATTACCGCCGAGATGTTAGATTGGGTTAGGTTATGTTATATTACGTTATTGATGTATATAAAGATCCCACGGAGACGTAGAGGCCAACTCGCCAGGAATGATGTCAAATATTACCGCCGAGATGATAGGTTGGGTTAAGTTACGTTATATTACGTTATTGATGTATACGAGGGTTACACGGAGACGTAGAGGCCAACTCGCCATGAATGATGTCAAATATTACCGCCGAGATGTTAGGTTGGGTTAGGTTAGGTTATATTACGTTATTGATGTATATAACGGTCCCACGGAGACGTAGATGCCAACTCGCCAGGAATGTTTTCAAATATTACCGCCGAGATGTTAGGTTGGGTTAGGTTAGGTTATATTACGTTATAGATGTATATAAAGGTCTCACAGAGACGTAGAGGCCAACAAGCCAGGAATGTGGTCAAATATTACCGCCGAGATGCTAGATTGGGTTAGGTTAGGTTATATTACGTTATTGATGTATATGAAGGTCTCTCGGTGACGTAGAGGCCAACTCGCCAGGAATGTTTTCAAATATTACCGCCGAGATGTTAGGTTGGGTTAGGTTAGGTTATATTACGTTACTGATGTGTATAAAGGTCCCACGGAGACGTAGAGGCCAACAAGCCAGGAATGTGGTCAAATATTACCGCCGAGATGTTAGGTTGGGCTAGGTTAGGTTATATTATTTTATTGATGTATATAAAGTTCCCACGGAGACGGAGAAGCCAACTGGCCAGGAATGATGTCAAATATTACCGCCGAGATGTTAGGTTGGGTTAGGTTAGGTTATATTACGTTATTGATGTATATAAAGGTCCCACGGAGACGTAGAGGTGTTAGGTTGGTTCAGGTTAAGTTATATTACGTTATTGATGTATATAAAGGTCACACGGAGACGTAGAGGTTAACAAGCCAGGAATGTGGTCAAATATTACCGCCGAGATGCTAGATTGGGTTAGGTTAGGTTATATTTCGTTATTGATGTATATGAAGGTGCCACGGAGACGTAGAGGCCAACTCGTCAGGTATGTTGTCAAATATTACCGCCGAGATGTTAGGTTGGGTTAGGTTAGGTTATATTACGTTATTGATGTATATAAAGTTCCCACGGAGACGGAGAAGCCAACTGGCCAGGAATGATGTCAAATATTACCGCCGAGATGTTAGGTTGGGTTAGGTTAGGTTACATTACGTTATTGATGTATATAAAGGTTCCACGGAGACGTAGATGCCAACTCGCCAGGAATGTTTTCAAATATTACCGCCGTGATGTTAGGTTGGGTTACGTTAGGTTATATTACGTTATAGATGTATATAAAGGTCTCACGGAGACGTAGAGGCCAACAAGCCAGGAATGTGGTCAAATATTACCGCCGAGATGCTAGATTGGGTTAGGTTAGGTTACATTACGCTATTGATGTATATGAAGGTCCCACGGAGACGTAGAGGCCAACTCGCCAGGAATGTTTTCAAATATTACCGCCGAGATGTTAGGTTGGGTTAGGTTAGGTTATATTACGTTATTGATGTATATGAAGGTCAAACGGAGACGTAGAGGCCAACTCGCCAGGAATGTTGTGAAATATTACCGCCGAGATCATAGGTTGGGTTAGGTTAGGTTATATTACGTTATAGATGTATGTAAAGGTCCCACGGAGACGTAGAGACCAACAAGCCAGGAATGTGGTCAAATATTACCGCCGAGATGTTAGATTGGGTTAGGTTATGTTATATTACGTTATTGATGTATATAAAGATCCCACGGAGACGTAGAGGCCAACTCGCCAGGAATGATGTCAAATATTACCGCCGAGATGATAGGTTGGGTTAAGTTACGTTATATTACGTTATTGATGTATACGAGGGTTACACGGAGACGTAGAGGCCAACTCGCCAGGAATGATGTCAAATATTACCGCCGAGATGTTAGGTTGCGTTAGGTTAGGTTATATTACGTTATTGATGTATATAAAGGTCGCACGGAGACGTAGAGGCCAACTCGCCAGGAATGTTGTCAAATATTACCGCCGAGATGTTAGGTTGGGTTAGGTTAGGTTATATTACGTTATTGATGTATATAACGGTCCCACGGAGACGTAGATGCCAGCTCGCCAGGAATGTTTTCAAATATTACCGCCGAGATGTTAGGTTGGGTTAGGTTAGGTTATATTACGTTATAGATGTATATAAAGGTCTCACAGAGACGTAGAGGCCAACAAGCCAGGAATGTGGTCAAATATTACCGCCGAGATGTTAGGTTGGGTTAGGTTAGGTTATATTACGTTATTGATGTATATAAAGGTCCCACGGAGACGTAGATGCCAACTCGCCAGGAATGTTTTCAAATATTACCGCCGTGATGTTAGGTTGGGTTACGTTAGGTTATATTACGTTATAGATGTATATGAAGGTCTCACGGAGACGTAGAGGCCAACAAGCCAGGAATGTGGTCAAATATTACCGCCGAGATGCTAGATTGGGTTAGGTTAGGTTATATTACGCTATTGATGTATATGAAGGTCCCACGGAGACGTAGAGGCCAACTCGCCAGGAATGTCTTCAAATATTACCGCCGAGATGTTAGGTTGGGTTAGGTTAGGTTATATTACGTTATTGATGTATATGAAGGTCAAACGGAGACGTAGAGGCCAACTCGCCAGGAATGTTGTGAAATATTACCGCCGAGATCATAGGTTGGGTTAGGTTAGGTTATATTACGTTATAGATGTATATAAAGGTCCCACGGAGACGTAGAGACCAACAAGCCAGGAATGTGGTCAAATATTACCGCCGAGATGTTAGATTGGGTTAGGTTATGTTATATTACGTTATTGATGTATATAAAGATCCCACGGAGACGTAGAGGCCAACTCGCCAGGAATGATGTCAAATATTACCGCCGAGATGATAGGTTGGGTTAAGTTACGTTATATTACGTTATTGATGTATACGAGGGTTACACGGAGACGTAGAGGCCAACTCGCCGGGAATGATGTCAGATATTACCGCCGAGATGTTAGGTTGCGTTAGGTTAGGTTATATTACGTTATTGATGTATATAAAGGTCGCACGGAGACGTAGAGGCCAACTCGCCAGGAATGTTGTCAAATATTACCGCCGAGATGTTAGGTTGGGTTAGGTTAGGTTATATTACGTTATTGATGTATATAACGGTCCCACGGAGGCGTAGATGCCAACTCGCCAGGAATGTTTTCAAATATTACCGCCGAGATGTTAGGTTGGGTTAGGTTAGGTTATATTACGTTATAGATGTATATAAAGGTCTCACAGAGACGTAGAGGCCAACGAGCCAGGAATGTGGTCAAATATTACCGCCGAGATGCTAGATTGGGTTAGGTTAAGTTATATTACGTTATTGATGTATATGAAGGTCTCTCGGTGACGTAGAGGCCAACTCGCCAGGAATGTTTTCAAATATTACCGCCGAGATGTTAGGTTGGGTTAGGTTAGGTTATATTACGTTACTGATGTGTATAAAGGTCCCACGGAGACGTAGAGGCCAACAAGCCAGGAATGTGGTCAAATATTACCGCCGAGATGTTAGGTTGGGTTAGGTTAGGTTATATTACGTTATTGATGTATATGAAGGTCAAACGGAGACGTAGAGGCCAACTCGCCAGGAATGTTGTGAAATATTACCGCCGAGATCATAGGTTGGGTTAGGTTAGGTTATATTACGTTATAGATGTATGTAAAGGTCCCACGGAGACGTAGAGGCCAACAAGCCAGGAATGTGGTCAAATATTACCGCCGAGATGTTAGATTGGGTTAGGTTATGTTATATTACCTTATTGATGTATATAAAGATCCCACGGAGACGTAGAGGCCAACTCGCCAGGAATGATGTCAAATATTACCGCCGAGGGGATAGCTTGGGTTAAGTTACGTTATATTACGTTATTGATGTATACGAGGGTTACACGGAGACGTAGAGGCCAACTCGCCAGGAATGATGTCAAATATTACCGCCGAGATGTTAGGTTGCGTTAGGTTAGGTTATATTACGTTATTGATGTATATAAAGGTCGCACGGAGACGTAGAGGCCAACTCGCCAGGAATGTTGTCAAATATTACCGCCGAGATGTTAGGTTGGGTTAGGTTAGGTTATATTACGTTATTGATGTATATAACGGTCCCACGGAGACGTAGATGCCAACTCGCCAGGAATGTTTTCAAATATTACCGCCGAGATGTTAGGGTGGGTTAGGTTAGGTTATATTACGTTATAGATGTATATAAAGGTCTCACAGGGACGTAGAGGCCAACAAGCCAGGAATGTGGTCAAATATTACCGCCGAGATGCTAGATTGGGTTAGGTTAGGTTATATTACGTTATTGATGTATATGATGGTCTCTCGGTGACGTAGAGGCCAACTCGCCAGGAATGTTTTCAAATATTACCGCCGAGATGTTATGTTGGGTTAGGTTATGTTATATTACGTTATTGATGTATATAAGGATCCCACGGAGACGTAGAGGCCAACTCGCCAGGAATGATGTCAAATATTACCGCCGAGATGATAGGTTGGGTTAAGTTAAGTTATATTACGTTATTGATGTATACGAGGGTTACACGGAGACGTAGAGGCCAACTCGCCGGGAATGATGTCAGATATTACCGCCGAGATGTTAGGTTGCGTTAGGTTAGGTTATATTACGTTATTGATGTATATAAAGGTCGCACGGAGACGTAGAGGCCAACTCGCCAGGAATGTTGTCAAATATTACCGCCGAGATGTTAGGTTGGGTTAGGTTAGGTTATATTACGTTATTGATGTATATAACGGTCCCACGGAGACGTAGATGCCAACTCGCCAGGAATGTTTTCAAATATTACCGCCGAGATGTTAGGTTGGGTTAGGTTAGGTTATATTACGTTATAGATGTATATAAAGGTCTCACAGAGACGTAGAGGCCAACGAGCCAGGAATGTGGTCAAATATTACCGCCGAGATGCTAGATTGGGTTAGGTTAAGTTATATTACGTTATTGATGTATATGAAGGTCTCTCGGTGACGTAGAGGCCAACTCGCCAGGAATGTTTTCAAATATTACCGCCGAGATGTTAGGTTGGGTTAGGTTAGGTTATATTACGTTACTGATGTGTATAAAGGTCCCACGGAGACGTAGAGGCCAACAAGCCAGGAATGAGGTCAAATATTACCGCCGAGATGTTAGGTTGGGTTAGGTTAGGTTATATTACGTTATTGATGTATATGAAGGTCAAACGGAGACGTAGAGGCCAACTCGCCAGGAATGTTGTGAAATATTACCGCCGAGATCATAGGTTGGGTTAGGTTAGGTTATATTACGTTATAGATGTATGTAAAGGTCCCACGGAGACGTAGAGGCCAACAAGCCAGGAATGTGGTCAAATATTACCGCCGAGATGTTAGATTGGGTTAGGTTATGTTATATTACGTTATTGATGTATATAAAGATCCCACGGAGACGTAGAGGCCAACTCGCCAGGAATGATGTCAAATATTACCGCCGAGGGGATAGCTTGGGTTAAGTTACGTTATATTACGTTATTGATGTATACGAGGGTTACACGGAGACGTAGAGGCCAACTCGCCAGGAATGATGTCAAATATTACCGCCGAGATGTTAGGTTGCGTTAGGTTAGGTTATATTACGTTATTGATGTATATAAAGGTCGCACGGAGACGTAGAGGCCAACTCGCCAGGAATGTTGTCAAATATTACCGCCGAGATGTTAGGTTGTGTTAGGTTAGGTTATATTACGTTATTGATGTATATAACGGTCCCACGGAGACGTAGATGCCAACTCGCCAGGAATGTTTTCAAATATTACCGCCGAGATGTTAGGGTGGGTTAGGTTAGGTTATATTACGTTATAGATGTATATAAAGGTCTCACAGGGACGTAGAGGCCAACAAGCCAGGAATGTGGTCAAATATTACCGCCGAGATGCTAGATTGGGTTAGGTTAGGTTATATTACGTTATTGATGTATATGATGGTCTCTCGGTGACGTAGAGGCCAACTCGCCAGGAATGTTTTCAAATATTACCGCCGAGATGTTAGGTTGGGTTAGGTTAGGTTATATTACGTTACTGATGTGTATAAAGGTCCCACGGAGACGTAGAGGCCAACAAGCCAGGAATGTGGTCAAATAATACCGCCGAGATGCTAGATTGGGTTAGGTTAGGTTATATTACGTTATTGATGTATATGAAGGTCCCACGGAGACGTAGAGGCCAACTCGCCAGGAATATTGTCAAATATTACCGCCGAGGTGTTAGGTTGGGTTAGGTTAGGTTATATTACGTTATAGATGTATATAAAGGTCCCACGGAAACGTGGAGGCCAACTCGCCAGGAATGTTTTCAAATATAACCGCCGAGATGATAGGTTGGGTTAGGTTACGTTATATTACGTTATTGATGTATATAAAGGTCTCACGGAGACGTAGAGGCCAACAAGCCGGGAATGTGGTCAAATATTACCGCCGAGATGCTAGATTGGGTTAGGTTAGGTTATATTACGTTATTGATGTATATGAAGGTCTCTCGGTGACGTAGAGGCCAACTCGCCAGGAATGTTTTCAAATATTACCGCCGAGATGTTAGGTTGGGTTAGGTTAGGTTATATTACGTTACTGATGTGTAGAAAGGTCCCACGGAGACGTAGAGGCCAACTCGCCAGGAATGTTTTCAAATATAACCGCCGAGATGATAGGTTGGGTTAGGTTACGTTATATTACGTTATTGATGTATATAAAGTTCCCACGGAGACGGAGAAGCCAACTGGCCAGGAATGATGTCAAATATTACCGCCGAGATGTTAGATTGGGTTAGGTTATGTTATATTACGTTATTGATGTATATAAAGATCCCACGGAGACGTAGAGGCCAACTCGCCAGGAATGATGTCAAATATTACCGCCGAGATGATAGGTTGGGTTAAGTTACGTTATATTACGTTATTGATGTATACGAGGGTTACACGGAGACGTAGAGGCCAACTCGCCATGAATGATGTCAAATATTACCGCCGAGATGTTAGGTTGCGTTAGGTTAGGTTATATTACGTTATTGATGTATATAAAGGTCGCACGGAGACGTAGAGGCCAACTCGCCAGGAATGTTGTCAAATATTACCGCCGAAATGTTAGGTTGGGTTAGGTTAGGTTATATTACGTTATTGATGTATATAACGGTCCCACGGAGACGTAGATGCCAACTCGCCAGGAATGTTTTCAAATATTACCGCCGAGATGTTAGGTTGGGTTAGGTTAGGTTATATTACGTTATAGATGTATATAAAGGTCTCACAGAGACGTAGAGGCCAACAAGCCAGGAATGTGGTCAAATATTACCGCCGAGATGCTAGATTGGGTTAGGTTAGGTTATATTACGTTATTGATGTATATGAAGGTCTCTCGGTGACGTAGAGGCCAACTCGCCAGGAATGTTTTCAAATATTACCGCCGAGATGTTAGGTTGGGTTAGGTTAGGTTATATTACGTTACTGATGTGTATAAAGGTCCCACGGAGACGTAGAGACCAACAAGCCAGGAATGTGGTCAAATATTACCGCCGAGATGCTAGATTGGGTTAGGTTAGGTTATATTACGTTATTGATGTATATGAAGGTCCCACGGAGACGTAGAGGCCAACTCGCCAGGAATGTTGTCAAATATTACCGCGGAGATGTTAGGTTGGGTTCGTTAAGTTATATTACGTTATTGATGTATATAAAAGTCCCACGAAGACGTAGAGGCCAACTCGCCAGGAATGTTTTCAAATATTACCGCCGAGATGATAGGTTGGGTTAAGTTACGTTATATTACGTTATTGATGTATACGAGGGTTACGCGGAGACGTAGAGGCCAACTCGCCAAGAATGTTTTCAAATATTACCGCCGAGATGTTAGGTTGGGTTACGTTAGGTTATCTTACGTTATAGATGTATATAAAGGTCTCACGGAGACGTAGAGGTCAACAAGCCAGGAATGTGGTCAAATATTACCGCCGAGATGCTAGATTGGGTTAGGTTTGGTTATATTACGTTATTGAAGTATATAAAGGTCCCACGAAGACGTAGAGGCCAACTCGCCAGGAATATGGTCAAATATTACCGCCGAGATGATAGGTTGGCTTAGGTTAGGTTATATTACGTTATTGATGTATATGAAGGTCAAACGGAGACGTAGAGGCCAACTTGCCAGGAATGTTGTGAAATATTACCGCCGAGATGATAGGTTGGGTTAGGTTAGGTTATATTACGTTATAGATGTATATAAAGGTCCCACGGAGACGTAGAGACCAACAAGCCAGGAATGTGGTCAAATATTACCGCCGAGATGTTAGATTGGGTTAGGTTATGTTATATTACGTTATTGATGTATATAAAGAACCCACGGAGACGTAGAGGCCAACTCGCCAGGAATCTTGTCAAATATTATCGCCGAGATGATAGGTTGATTTAGGTTAGGTTATATTTCGTTATTGATGTATATGAAGGGCCCACGGAGACGTAGAGGCCAACTAGCCAGGTATGTTGTCAAATATTACCGCGGAGATGTTAGGTTGGGTTGGTTAAGTCATATTACGTTATTGATGTATATAAAAGTCCCACGAAAACGTAGAGGGCAACTCGCCAGGAATGTTTTCAAATATTACCGCCGAGATGATAGGTTGGGTTAAGTTACGTTATATTACGTTATTGATGTATACGAGGGTTACGCGGAGACGTAGAGGCCAACTCGCCAAGAATGTTTTCAAATATTACCGCCGAGATGTTCGGTTGGATTAGGTTAGGTTATATTACGTTATAGATGTATATAAAGGTCCCACGGAGACGTAGAGCCCAACAAGCCAGGAATGTGGTGAAATATTACCGCCGAGATGTTAGATTGGGTTAGGTTATGTTATATTACGTTATTGATGTATATAAAGATCCCACGGAGACGTAGAGGGCAACTCGCCAGGAATCTTGCCAAATATTATCGTCGAGATGATAGGTTGATTTAGGTTAGGTTATATTTTTGTTATTGATGTATATGAAGGGCCCACGGAGACGTAGAGGCCGACTCGCCAGGTATGTTGTCAAATATTACCGCGGAGATGTTAGGTTGTGTTAGGTTAAGTTATATTACGTTATAGATGTATATAAAGGTCCCACGGAGACGTAGAGGCCAACAAGCCAGGAATGTGCTCAAATATTACCGCCGAGATGTTAGATTGGGTTAGGTTATGTTATATTACGTTATTGATGTATATAAAGATCCCACGGAGACGTAGAGGCCAACTCGCCAGGAATGATGTCAAATATTACCGCCGAGATGATAGGTTGGGTTAAGTTACGTTATATTACGTTATTGATGTATACGAGGATTACACGGAGACGTAGAGGCCAACTCGCCAGGAATGATGTCAAATATTACCGCCGAGATGTTAGGTTTCGTTAGGTTAGGTTATATTACGTTATTGATGTATATAAAGGTCGCACGGAGACGTAGAGGCCAACTCGCCAGGAATGTTGTCAAATATTACCGCCGAGATGTTAGGTTGGGCTGGGTTAGGTTATATTACGTTATTGATGTATATAACGGTCCCACGGAGACGTAGATGCCAACTCGCCAGGAATGTTTTCAAATATTACCGCCGAGATGTTAGGTTGGGTTAGGTTAGGTTATATTACGTTATAGATGTATATAAAGGTCTCACAGAGACGCAGAGGCCAACAAGCCAGGAATGTGGTCAAATATTACCGCCGAGATGCTAGATTGGGTTAGGTTAGGTTATATTACGTTATTGATGTATATGAAGGTCTCTCGGTGACGTAGAGGCCAACTCGCCAGGAATGTTTTCAAATATTACCGCCGAGATGTTAGGTTGGGTTAGGTTAGGTTATATTACGTTACTGATATGTATAAAGGTCCCACGGAGACGTAGAGGCCAACAAGACAGGAATGTGGTCAAATATTACCGCCGTGATGTTAGGTTGGGTTAGGTTAGGTTATATTACGTTATTAATGTATATGAAGGTCCCACGGAGACGTAGAGGCCAACTCGCCAGGAATGTTGTCAAATATTACCGCCGAGATGATAGGTTGGGTTAGGTTAGGTTATATTACGTTATAGATGTATATAAAGGTCCCACGGAGACGTAGAGGTGTTAGGTTGGTTCAGGTTAAGTTATATTACGTTATTGATGTATATAAAGGTCACACGGAGACGTAGAGGTTAACAAGCCAGGAATGTGGTCAAATATTACCGCCGAGATGCTAGATTGGGTTAGGTTAGGTTATATTTCGTTATTGATGTATATGAAGGTGCCACGGAGACGTAGAGGCCAACTCGCCAGGTATGTTGTCAAATATTACCGCCGAGATGTTAGGTTGGGTTAGGTTAGGTTATATTACGTTATTGATGTATATAAAGTTCCCACGGAGACGGAGAAGCCAACTGGCCAGGAATGATGTCAAATATTACCGCCGAGATGTTAGGTTGGGTTAGGTTAGGTTATATTACGTTATTGATGTATATAAAGGTCCCACGGAGACGTAGATGCCAACTCGCCAGGAATGTTTTCAAATATTACCGCCGTGATGTTAGGTTGGGTTACGTTAGGTTATATTACGTTATAGATGTATATAAAGGTCTCACGGAGACGTAGAGGCCAACAAGCCAGGAATGTGGTCAAATATTACCGCCGAGATGCTAGATTGGGTTAGGTTAGGTTACATTACGCTATTGATGTATATGAAGGTCCCACGGAGACGTAGAGGCCAACTCGCCAGGAATGTTTTCAAATATTACCGCCGAGATGTTAGGTTGGGTTAGGTTAGGTTATATTACGTTATTGATGTATATGAAGGTCAAACGGAGACGTAGAGGCCAACTCGCCAGGAATGTTGTGAAATATTACCGCCGAGATCATAGGTTGGGTTAGGTTAGGTTATATTACGTTATAGATGTATGTAAAGGTCCCACGGAGACGTAGAGACCAACAAGCCAGGAATGTGGTCAAATATTACCGCCGAGATGTTAGATTGGGTTAGGTTATGTTATATTACGTTATTGATGTATCTGAAGATCCCACGGAGACGTAGAGGCCAACTCGCCAGGAATGATGTCAAATATTACCGCCGAGATGATAGGTTGGGTTAAGTTACGTTATATTACGTTATTGATGTATACGAGGGTTACACGGAGACGTAGAGGCCAACTCGCCAGAAATGATGTCAGATATTACCGCCGAGATGTTAGGTTGCGTTAGGTTAGGTTATATTACGTTATTGATGTATATAAAGGTCGCACGGAGACGTAGAGGCCAACTCGCCAGGAATGTTGTCAAATATTACCGCCGAGATGTTAGGTTGGGTTAGGTTAGGTTATATTACGTTATTGATGTATATAACGGTCCCACGGAGACGTAGATGCCAACTCGCCAGAAATGTTTTCAAATATTACCGCCGAGATGTTAGGTTGGGTTAGGTTAGGTTATATTACGTTATAGATGTATATAAAGGTCTCACAGAGACGTAGAGGCCAACAAGCCAGGAATGTGGTCAAATATTACCGCCGAGATGCTAGATTGGGTTAGGTTAGGTTATATTACGTTATTGATGTATATGAAGGTCTCTCGGTGACGTAGAGGCCAACTCGCCAGGAATGTTTTCAAATATTACCACCGAGATGTTAGGTTGGGTTAGGTTAGGTTATATTACGCTACTGATGTGTATAAAGGTCCCACGGAGACGTAGAGGCCAACAAGCCAGGAATGTGGTCAAATATTACCGCCGAGATGTTAGGTTGGGTTAGGTTAGGTTATATTACGTTATTGATGTATATAAAGTTCCCACGGAGACGGAGAAGCCAACTGGCCAGGAATGATGTCAAATATTACCGCCGAGATGTTAGGTTGGGTTAGGTTAGGTTATATTACGTTATTGATGTATATAACGGTCCCACGGAGACGTAGATGCCAACTCGCCAGAAATGTTTTCAAATATTACCGCCGAGATGTTAGGTTGGGTTAGGTTAGGTTATATTACGTTATAGATGTATATAAAGGTCTCACAGAGACGTAGAGGCCAACAAGCCGGGAATGTGGTCAAATATTACCGCCGAGATGCTAGATTGGGTTAGGTTAGGTTATATTACGTTATTGATGTATATGAAGGTCTCTCGGTGACGTAGAGGCCAACTCGCCAGGAATGTTTTCAAATATTACCGCCGAGATGTTAGGTTGGGTTAGGTTAGGTTATATTACGTTACTGATGTGTATAAAGGTCCCACGGAGACGTAGAGGCCAACAAGCCAGGAATGTGGTCAAATATTACCGCCGAGATGCTAGATTGGGTTAGGTTAGGTTATATTACGTTATTGATGTATATGAAGGTCCCACGGAGACGTAGAGGCCAACTCGCCAGGAATGTTGTCAAATATTACCGCCGAGGTGTTAGGTTGGGTTAGGTTAGGTTATATTACGTTATTGATGTATATAAAGATCCCAGGGAGATGTAGAAGCCAACTCGCCATGTATGTTGTCAAATATTACCGCCGAGATGTTAGGTTGGGTTAGGTTAGGTTATATTACGTTATTGATGTATATAAAGGTCCCACGGAGTCGTAGAAGCCAACTCGCCAGGAATGTTGTCAAATATTACCGCCGAGATGTTAGGTTGGGTTAGGTTAGGTTATATTACGTTATTGATGTATAGAAAGTTCCCACAGAGACGGAGAGGCCAACTGGCCAGGAATGATGTCAAATATTACCGCCGAGATGTTAGGTTGCGTTAGGTTAGGTTATATTACGTTATTGATGTATATAACGGTCCCACGGCGACGTAGATGCCAACTCGCCAGGAATGTTTTCAAATATTACCGCCGAGATGTTAGATTGGGTTAGGTTAGGTTATATTACGTTATTGATGTATATAAAGGTCCCACGGAGTCGTAGAAGCCAACTCGCCAGGAATGTTGTCAAATATTACCGCCGAGATGTTAGGTTGGGTTAGGTTAGGTTATATTACGTTATTGATGTATAGAAAGTTCCCACAGAGACGGAGAGGCCAACTGGCCAGGAATGATGTCAAATATTACCGCCGAGATGTTAGGTTGCGTTAGGTTAGGTTATATTACGTTATTGATGTATATAACGGTCCCACGGCGACGTAGATGCCAACTCGCCAGGAATGTTTTCAAATATTACCGCCGAGATGTTAGATTGGGTTAGGTTATGTTATATTACGTTATTGATGTATATAAAGATCCCACGGAGACGTAGAGGCCAACTCGCCAGGAATGATGTCAAATATTACCGCCGAGATGATAGGTTGGGTTAAGTTACGTTATATTACGTTATTGATGTATACGAGGGTTACACGGAGACGTAGAGGCCAACTCGCCAGGAATGATGTCAGATATTACCGCCGAGATGTTAGGTTGCGTTAGGTTAGGTTATATTACGTTATTGATGTATATAAAGGTCGTACGGAGACGTAGAGGCCAACTCGCCAGGAATGTTGTCAAATATTACCGCCGAGATGTTAGGTTGGGTTAGGTTAGGTTATATTACGTTATTGATGTATATAACGGTCCCACGGAGACGTAGATGTCAACTCGCCAGGAATGTTTTCAAATATTACCGCCGAGATGTTAGGTTGGGTTAGGTTAGGTTATATTACGTTATAGATGTATATAAAGGTCTCACAGAGACGTAGAGGCCAACAAGCCAGGAATGTGGTCAAATATTACCGCCGAGATGCTAGATTGGGTTAGGTTAGGTTATATTACGTTATTGATGTATATGAAGGTCTCTCGGTGACGCAGAGGCCAACTCGCCAGGAATGTTTTCAAATATTACCGCCGAGATGTTAGGTTGGGTTAGGTTAGGTTATATTACGTTACTGATGTGTATAAAGGTCCCACGGAGACGTAGAGGCCAACTCGCCAGGAATGATGTCAAATATTACCGCCGAGATGTTAGGTTGCGTTAGGTTAGGTTATATTACGTTATTGATGTATATAAAGGTCCCACGGAGACGTAGAGGCCAACTCGCCGGGAATGTTGTCAAATGTTACCCCCGGGATGATAGGTTGGGTTAGGTTAGGTTATATTACGTTATAGATGTATATAAAGGTCTCACGGAGACGTAGAGGCCAAAAAGCCAGGAATATGGTCAAATATTACCGCCGAGCTCCTAGATTGGGTTAGGTTAGGTTATATTACGTTATTGATGTATATGAAGGTCCCACGGAGACGTAGAGGCCAACTCGCCAGGAATGTTTTCAAATATTACCGCCGAGATGTTAGGTTGGGTTAGGTTAGGTTATATTACGTTATTGATGTATATGAAGGTCAAACGGAGACGTAGAGGCCAACTCGGCAGGAATGTTGTCATATATTACCGCCGAGATGATAGGTTGGATTAGGTTAGGTTATATTACGTTATAGATGTATATAAAGGTCCCACGGAGACGTAGAGCCCAACAAGCCAGGAATGTGGTGAAATATTACCGCCGAGATGTTAGATTGGGTTAGGTTATGTTATATTACGTTATTGATGTATATAAAGATCCCACGGAGACGTAGAGGGCAACTCGCCAGGAATCTTGCCAAATATTATCGCCGAGATGATAGGTTGATTTAGGTTAGGTTATATTTTTGTTATTGATGTATATGAAGGGCCCACGGAGACGTAGAGGCCGACTCGCCAGGTATGTTGTCAAATATTACCGCGGAGATGTTAGGTTGTGTTAGGTTAAGTTATATTACGTTATTGATGTATATAAAGGTCCCACGAAGACGTAGAGGCCAACTGGCCAGGAATGTGGGCAAATATACCGCCGAGATGTTAGATTGGGTTAGGCTAGCTTATATTATGTTATTGATGTATATAAAGATCCCACGGAGACGTAGAGGCCAACTAGCCAGGAATGTTGTCAAATATTATCGCCGAGATGATAGGTTGATTTAGGTTAGGTTATATTTCTTTATTGATGTATATAAAGGTCCCACGGAGACATAGAAGCCAACTCGCCAGGAATGCTGTCAAATATTACCGCCGAGATGTTAGGTTGGGTTAGGTTAGGTTATATTACGTTATTGATGTATATAAAGGTCCCACGGAGACGTAGAGGCCAACTCGCCAGGAATGTTGTCAAATATTACCGCCGAGATGTTAGGTTGGGTTAGGTTAGGTTATATTACGTTATTGATGTATATAACGGTCCCACGGAGACGTAGATGCCAACTCGCCAGAAATGTTTTCAAATATTACCGCCGAGATGTTAGGTTGGGTTAGGTTAGGTTATATTACGTTATAGATGTATATAAAGGTCTCACAGAGACGTAGAGGCCAACAAGCCAGGAATGTGGTCAAATATTACCGCCGAGATGCTAGATTGGGTTAGGTTAGGTTATATTACGTTATTGATGTATATGAAGGTCTCTCGGTGACGTAGAGGCCAACTCGCCAGGAATGTTTTCAAATATTACCACCGAGATGTTAGGTTGGGTTAGGTTAGGTTATATTACGTTACTGATGTGTATAAAGGTCCCACGGAGACGTAGAGGCCAACAAGCCAGGAATGTGGTCAAATATTACCGCCGAGATGTTAGGTTGGGTTAGGTTAGGTTATATTACGTTATTGATGTATATAAAGTTCCCACGGAGACGGAGAAGCCAACTGGCCAGGAATGATGTCAAATATTACCGCCGAGATGTTAGGTTGGGTTAGGTTAGGTTATATTACGTTATTGATGTATATAAAGGTCCCACGGAGACGTAGATGCCAACTCGCCAGGAATGTTTTCAAATATTACCGCCGTGATGTTAGGTTGGGTTACGTTAGGTTATATTACGTTATAGATGTATATAAAGGTCTCACGGAGACGTAGAGGCCAACAAGCCAGGAATGTGATCAAATATTACCGCCGAGATGTTAGATTGGGTTAGGTTATGTTATATTACGTTATTGATGTATATAAAGATCCCACGGAGACGTAGAGGCCAACTCGCCAGGAATGATGTCAAATATTACCGCCGAGATGATAGGTTGGGTTAAGTTACGTTATATTACGTTATTGATGTATACGAGGGTTACACGGAGACGTAGAGGCCAACTCGCCAGGAATGATGTCAGATATTACCGCCGAGATGTTAGGTTGCGTTAGGTTAGGTTATATTACGTTATTGATGTATATAAAGGTCGCACGGAGACGTAGAGGCCAACTCGCCAGGAATGTTGTCAAATATTACCGCCGAGATGTTAGGTTGGGTTAGGTTAGGTTATATTACGTTATTGATGTATATAACGGTCCCACGGAGACGTAGATGCCAACTCGCCAGAAATGTTTTCAAATATTACCGCCGAGATGTTAGGTTGGGTTAGGTTAGGTTATATTACGTTATAGATGTATATAAAGGTCTCACAGAGACGTAGAGGCCAACAAGCCGGGAATGTGGTCAAATATTACCGCCGAGATGCTAGATTGGGTTAGGTTAGGTTATATTACGTTATTGATGTATATGAAGGTCTCTCGGTGACGTAGAGGCCAACTCGCCAGGAATGTTTTCAAATATTACCGCCGAGATGTTAGGTTGGGTTAGGTTAGGTTATATTACGTTACTGATGTGTATAAAGGTCCCACGGAGACGTAGAGGCCAACAAGCCAGGAATGTGGTCAAATATTACCGCCGAGATGCTAGATTGGGTTAGGTTAGGTTATATTACGTTATTGATGTATATGAAGGTCCCACGGAGACGTAGAGGCCAACTCGCCAGGAATGTTGTCAAATATTACCGCCGAGGTGTTAGGTTGGGTTAGGTTAGGTTATATTACGTTATTGATGTATATAAAGATCCCAGGGAGATGTAGAAGCCAACTCGCCATGTATGTTGTCAAATATTACCGCCGAGATGTTAGGTTGGGTTAGGTTAGGTTATATTACGTTATTGATGTATATAAAGGTCCCACGGAGTCGTAGAAGCCAACTCGCCAGGAATGTTGTCAAATATTACCGCCGAGATGTTAGGTTGGGTTAGGTTAGGTTATATTACGTTATTGATGTATAGAAAGTTCCCACAGAGACGGAGAGGCCAACTGGCCAGGAATGATGTCAAATATTACCGCCGAGATGTTAGGTTGCGTTAGGTTAGGTTATATTACGTTATTGATGTATA
Organism: Xylocopa violacea; assembly: GCA_963969225.1. Lineage (NCBI taxonomy): Eukaryota > Metazoa > Arthropoda > Insecta > Hymenoptera > Apidae > Xylocopa > Xylocopa violacea. The sequence goes on along the minus strand of CAXAJV010001290.1, from coordinate 6,428,945 downwards.
TAAAGGTCGTACGGAGACGTAGAGGCCAACTCGCCAGGAATGTTGTCAAATATTACCGCCGAGATGTTAGGTTGGGTTAGGTTAGGTTATATTACGTTATTGATGTATATAACGGTCCCACGGAGACGTAGATGCCAACTCGCCAGGAATGTTTTCAAATATTACCGCCGAGATGTTAGATTGGGTTAGGTTATGTTATATTACGTTATTGATGTATATAAAGATCCCACGGAGACGTAGAGGCCAACTCGCCAGGAATGATGTCAAATATTACCGCCGAGATGATAGGTTGGGTTAAGTTACGTTATATTACGTTATTGATGTATACGAGGGTTACACGGAGACGTAGAGGCCAACTCGCCAGGAATGATGTCAGATATTACCGCCGAGACGTTAGGTTGCGTTAGGTTAGGTTATATTACGTTATTGATGTATATAAAGGTCGTACGGAGACGTAGAGGCCAACTCGCCAGGAATGTTGTCAAATATTACCGCCGAGATGTTAGGTTGGGTTAGGTTAGGTTATATTACGTTATTGATGTATATAACGGTCCCACGGAGACGTAGATGTCAACTCGCCAGGAATGTTTTCAAATATTACCGCCGAGATGTTAGGTTGGGTTAGGTTAGGTTATATTACGTTATAGATGTATATAAAGGTCTCACAGAGACGTAGAGGCCAACAAGCCGGGAATGTGGTCAAATATTACCGCCGAGATGCTAGATTGGGTTAGGTTAGGTTATATTACGTTCTTGATGTATATGAAGGTCTCTCGGTGACGTAGAGGCCAACTCGCCAGGAATGTTTTCAAATATTACCGCCGAGATGTTAGGTTGGGTTAGGTTAGGTTATATTACGTTACTGATGTGTATAAAGGTCCCACGGAGACGTAGAGGCCAACAAGCCAGGAATGTGGTCAAATATTACCGCCGAGATGCTAGATTGGGTTAGGTTAGGTTATATTACGTTATTGATGTATATGAAGGTCCCACGGAGACGTAGAGGCCAACTCGCCAGGAATGTTGTCAAATATTACCGCCGAGGTGTTAGGTTGGGTTAGGTTAGGTTATATTACGTTATTGATGTATATAAAGATCCCAGGGAGATGTAGAAGCCAACTCGCCATGTATGTTGTCAAATATTACCGCCGAGATGTTAGGTTGGGTTAGGTTAGGTTATATTACGTTATTGATGTATATAAAGGTCCCACGGAGTCGTAGAAGCCAACTCGACAGGAATGTTGTCAAATATTACCGCCGAGATGTTAGGTTGGGTTAGGTTAGGTTATATTACGTTATTGATGTATAGAAAGTTCCCACAGAGACGGAGAGGCCAACTGGCCAGGAATGATGTCAAATATTACCGCCGAGATGTTAGGTTGCGTTAGGTTAGGTTATATTACGTTATTGATGTATATAAAGGTCGTACGGAGACGTAGAGGCCAACTCGCCAGGAATGATGTCAAATATTACCGCCGAGATGATAGGTTGGGTTAAGTTACGTTATATTACGTTATTGATGTATACGAGGGTTACACGGAGACGTAGAGGCCAACTCGCCAGGAATGATGTCAGATATTACCGCCGAGACGTTAGGTTGCGTTAGGTTAGGTTATATTACGTTATTGATGTATATAAAGGTCGTATGGAGACGTAGAGGCCAACTCGCCAGGAATGTTGTCAAATATTACCGCCGAGATGTTAGGTTGGGTTAGGTTAGGTTATATTACGTTATTGATGTATATAACGGTCCCACGGAGACGTAGATGTCAACTCGCCAGGAATGTTTTCAAATATTACCGCCGAGATGTTAGGTTGGGTTAGGTTAGGTTATATTACGTTATAGATGTATATAAAGGTCTCACAGAGACGTAGAGGCCAACAAGCCAGGAATGTGGTCAAATATTACCGCCGAGATGCTAGATTGGGTTAGGTTAGGCTATATTACGTTATTGATGTATATGAAGGTCTCTCGGTGACGCAGAGGCCAACTCGCCAGGAATGTTTTCAAATATTACCGCCGAGATGTTAGGTTGGGTTAGGTTAGGTTATATTACGTTACTGGTGTGTATAAAGGTCCCACGGAGACGTAGAGGCCAACTCGCCAGGAATGATGTCAAATATTACCGCCGAGATGTTAGGTTGCGTTAGGTTAGGTTATATTACGTTATTGATGTATATAAAGGTCCCACGGAGACGTAGAGGCCAACTCGCCGGGAATGTTGTCAAATGTTACCCCCGGGATGATAGGTTGGGTTAGGTTAGGTTATATTACGTTATAGATGTATATAAAGGTCTCACGGAGACGTAGAGGCCAAAAAGCCAGGAATATGGTCAAATATTACCGCCGAGCTCCTAGATTGGGTTAGGTTAGGTTATATTACGTTATTGATGTATATGAAGGTCCCACGGAGACGTAGAGGCCAACTCGCCAGGAATGTTTTCAAATATTACCGCCGAGATGTTAGGTTGGGTTAGGTTAGGTTATATTACGTTATTGATGTATATGAAGGTCAAACGGAGACGTAGAGGCCAACTCGGCAGGAATGTTGTCATATATTACCGCCGAGATGATAGGTTGGATTAGGTTAGGTTATATTACGTTATAGATGTATATAAAGGTCCCACGGAGACGTAGAGCCCAACAAGCCAGGAATGTGGTGAAATATTACCGCCGAGATGTTAGATTGGGTTAGGTTATGTTATATTACGTTATTGATGTATATAAAGATCCCACGGAGACGTAGAGGGCAACTCGCCAGGAATCTTGCCAAATATTATCGCCGAGATGATAGGTTGATTTAGGTTAGGTTATATTTTTGTTATTGATGTATATGAAGGGCCCACGGAGACGTAGAGGCCGACTCGCCAGGTATGTTGTCAAATATTACCGCGGAGATGTTAGGTTGTGTTAGGTTAAGTTATATTACGTTATTGATGTATATAAAGGTCCCACGAAGACGTAGAGGCCAACTGGCCAGGAATGTGGGCAAATATACCGCCGAGATGTTAGATTGGGTTAGGCTAGCTTATATTATGTTATTGATGTATATAAAGATCCCACGGAGACGTAGAGGCCAACTAGCCAGGAATGTTGTCAAATATTATCGCCGAGATGATAGGTTGATTTAGGTTAGGTTATATTTCTTTATTGATGTATATAAAGGTCCCACGGAGACATAGAAGCCAACTCGCCAGGAATGCTGTCAAATATTACCGCCGAGATGTTAGGTTGGGTTAGGTTATGTTATATTACGTTATTGATGTATATAAAGATCCCACGGAGACGTAGAGGCCAAATCGCCATGTATGTTGTCAAATATTACCGCCGAGATGTTAGGTTGGGTTAGGTTAGGTTATATTACGCTATTGATTTATATAAAGGTCCCACTGAGACGTAGAGGCCAACTCGCCAGGAATGTTTTCAAATATTAGCGCCGAGATGTTAGGTTGGGTTAGGTTAGGTTATATTACGTTATAGATCTATATGAAGGTCCCACGGAGACGTAGAGTCCAATAAGCCAGGAACGTGGTCAAATATTACCGCCGAAATGTTAGGTTGGGTTAGGTTAGGTTATATTACGTTATTGATGTATATAAAGGTCCCACGGAAACGGAGAAGCCAACTCGCCAGGAATTTTGTCAAATATTACCGCCGAGATGAATGGTTGGGTTAGGTTAGGATATATTTCGTTATTGATGTATATGAAGGGCCCACGGAGACGAAGAGGCCAACTCGCCAGGTATGTTGTCAAATATTACCGCGGAGTACCGCGGAGATGTTAGGTTGGTTCAGGTTAAGTTATATTACGTTATTGATGTATATAAATGTACCACGAAGACGTAGAGGCCAACTCGCCAGGAATGTGGTCAAATATTACCGCCGAGATGCTAGATTGGGTTAGGTTAGGTTATATTACGTTATTGATATATATCAAGATCCCACGGAGACGTAGAGGCCAACTCGCCAGGTATGTTGTCAAATATTACCGCGGAGGTGTTAGGTTGGGTTAGGTTAAGTTATATTACGTTATTGATGTATATAAAGGACCCAGGGAGACGTAGAGGCCAACTCGCCAGGAATGTTGTCAAATATTACCGCCGAGATGATAGGTTGGGTTAAGTTACGTTATATTACGTTATTGATGTATGCGAGGGTTACACGGATACGTAGAGGCCAACACGCCAGGAATGATGTCAAATATTACCGCCGAGATGTTAGGTTGGGTTAGGTTAGGTTATATTACGTTACTGATGTATATAAAGGTCCCACGGAGACGTAAAGGCCAACTCGCCGGGAATGTTGTCAAATGTTACCGCCGAGATGATAGGTTAGGTTAGGTTAGGTTATATTTCGTTATTGATGTATATAAAAGTCCCACGAAGACGTAGAGGCCAACTCGCCGGGAATGTTGTCAAATGTTACCACCGAGATGATAGGTTAGGTTAGGTTAGGTTATATTTCGTTATTGTTGTATATGGAGGTCCCTCGGAGACGTAGGGGCCAACTCGCCAGGAATGATGTCAAATATTACCGCCGAGATGTTAGATTGGGTTAGGTTAGGTTATATTACGTTATTGATGTATATGAAGGTCAAACGGAGACGTAGAGGCCAACTCGCCAGGAATGTTGTCAAATATTACCGCCGAGATGATAGGTTGGGTTAGGTTAGGTTATATTACGTTATAGATGTATATAAAGGTGCCACGGAGACGTAGAGGCCAACAAGCCAGGAATGTGGTCAAATATTACCGCCGAGATGTTAGATTGGGTTAGGTTATGTTATATTACATTATTGATGTATATAAAGATCCCACGGAGACGTAGAGGTCAACTCGCCAGGAATCTGGTCAAATGTTTTCGCCGAGATGATAGGTTGATTTAGGTTAGGTTATATTTGGTTATTTATGTATATGAAGGGCCCACGGAGACGTAGAGGCCAACTCGCCAGGAATGTTTTCAAATATTACCGCCCAGATGATAGGTTGGGTTAAGTTACGTTATATTACGTTATTGATGTATACGAGGGTCCCACGGTAACGTAGAGGCCAACTCGCCAGGAATGTTGTCAAATATTACCGCCGATATGATAGGTTGGGTTAGGTTAGGTTATATTTCGTTATTGATGTATATGAAGGTGCCACGGAGACGTAGAGGCCAACTCGCCAGGAATGATGTCAAATATTACCACCGAGATGTTAGGTTGGGTTAGGTTAGGTTATATTACGTTATTGATGTATATAAAGATCCCAGGGAGACGTAGAAGCCAACTCGCCATGTATGTTGTCAAATATTACCGCCGAGATGTTAGGTTGGGTTAGGTTAGGTTATATTACGTTATTGATGTATATAAAGGTCCCACGGAGTCGTAGAAGCCAACTCGCCAGGAATGTTGTCAAATATTACCGCCGAGATGTTAGGTTGGGTTAGGTTAGGTTATATTACGTTATTGATGTATAGAAAGTTCCCACGGAGACGGAGAAGCCAACTGGCCAGGAATGATGTCAAATATTACCGCCGAGATGTTAGGTTGGGTTAGGTTAGGTTATATTACGTTATTGATGTATATGAAGGTCAAACGGAGACGTAGAGGCCAACTCGCCAGGAATGTTGTGAAATATTACCGCCGAGATCATAGGTTGGGTTAGGTTAGGTTATATTACGTTATAGATGTATATAAAGGTCCCACGGAGACGTAGAGACCAACAAGCCAGGAATGTGGTCAAATATTACCGCCGAGATGTTAGATTGGGTTAGGTTATGTTATATTACGTTATTGATGTATATAAAGAACCCACGGAGACGTATAGGCCAACTCGCCAGGAATCTTGTCAAATATTATCGCCGAGATGATAGGTTGATTTAGGTTAGGTTATATTTCGTTATTGATGTATATGAAGGGCCCACGGAGACGTAGAGGCCAACTCGCCAGGAATGATGTCAAATATTACCGCCGAGATGTTAGGTTGCGTTAGGTTAGGTTATATTACGTTATTGATGTATATAAAGGTCCCACGGAGACGTAGAGGCCAACTCGCCGGGAATGTTGTCAAATGTTACCCCCGGGATGATAGGTTGGGTTAGGTTAGGTTATATTACGTTATAGATGTATATAAAGGTCCCACGGAGACGTAGAGGCCAACAAGCCAGGCATGTGGTCAAATATTACCGCCGAGATGTTAGATTGGGTTAGGTTATGTTATATTACGTTATTGATGTATATAAAGATCCCACGGAGACGTAGAGGCCAACTTGCCAGGAATCTGGTCAAATATTATCGCCGAGATGATAGGTTGATTTAGGTTAGGTTATATTTCGTTATTGATGTATATGAAGGGCCCACGGAGACGTAGAGGCCAACTCGCCAGGTATGTTGTCAAATATTACCGCGGAGATGTTAGGTTGGGTTGGTTAAGTTATATTACGTTATTGATGTATATAAAAGTCCCACGAAGACGTAGAGGCCAACTCGCCAGGAATGTTTTCAAATATTACCGCCGAGACGATAGGTTGGGTTAAGTTACGTTATATTACGTTATTGATGTATACGAGGGTTACGCGGAGACGTAGAGGGCAATTCGCCAAGAATGTTTTCAAATATTACCGCCGAGATGTTAGGTTGGGTTACGTTAGGTTATCTTACGTTATAGATGTATATAAAGGTCTCACGGAGACGTAGAGGTCAACAAGCCAGGAATGTGGTCAAATATTACCGCCGAGATGCTAGATTGGGTTAGGTTTGGTTATATTACGTTATTGAAGTATATAAAGGTCCCACGAAGACGTAGAGGCCAACTCGCCAGGAATATGGTCAAATATTACCGCCGAGATGATAGGTTGGGTTAGGTTAGGTTATATTTCGTTATTGATGTATATGAAGGTGCCACGGAGACGTAGAGGCCAACTCGCCAGGTATGTTGTCAAATATTACCGCCGAGATGTTAGGTGGGTTAGGTTAGGTTATATTACGTTATTGGTGTATATAAAGTTCCCACGGAGACGGAGAAGCCAACTCGCCAGGAATGATGTCAAATATTACCGCCGTGATGTAAGGTTGGGTTAGGTTAGGTTATATTACGTTATTGATGTATATAAAAGTCCCACGAAGACGTAGAGGGCAACTCGCCAGGAATGTTTTCAAATATTACCGCCGAGATGATAGGTTGGGTTAAGTTACGTTATATTACGTTATTGATGTATACGAGGGTCACGCGGAGACGTAGAGGCCATCTCGCCAAGAATGTTTTCAAATATTACCTCCGAGATGTTAGGTTGGGTTACGTTAGGTTATCTTACGTTATAGATGTATATAAAGGTCTCACTGAGACGTTGAGGCCAACTCGCCAGGTATGTTGTCAAATATTACAGCCGAGATGTTAGGTTGGGTTAGGTTAGGTTATATTACGTTATAGATGTATATAAAGGTCTCACGGAGACGTAGAGGCCAACAAGCCAGGAATGTGGTCAAATATTACCGCCGAGATGTTAGATTGGGATAGGTTATGTTATATTACGTTATTGATGTATATAAAGATCCCACGGAGACGTAGAGGCCAACTCGCCAGGAATGATGTCAAATATTACCGCCGAGATGATAGGTTGGGTTAAGTTACGTTATATTACGTTATTGATGTATACGAGGGTTACACGGAGACGTAGAGGCCAACTCGCCAGGAATGATGTCAGATATTACCGCTGAGATGTTAGGTTGCGTTAGGTTAGGTTATATTACGTTATTGATGTATATAAAGGTCGTACGGAGACGTAGAGGCCAACTCGCCAGGAATGTTGTCAAATATTACCGCCGAGATGTTAGGTTGGGTTAGGTTAGGTTATATTACGTTATTGATGTATATAACGGTCCCACGGAGACGTAGATGCCAACTCGCCAGGAATGTTTTCAAATATTACCGCCGAGATGTTAGGTTGGGTTAGGTTAGGTTATATTACGTTATAGATGTATATAAAGGTCTCACAGAGACGTAGAGGCCAACAAGCCAGGAATGTGGTCAAATATTACCGCCGAGATGCTAGATTGGGTTAGGTTAGGTTATATTACGTTATTGATGTATATGAAGGTCTCTCGGTGAAGTAGAGGCCAACTCGCCAGGAATGTTTTCAAATATTACCGCCGAGATGTTAGGTTGGGTTAGGTTAGGTTATATTACGTTACTGATGTGTATAAAGGTCCCACGGAGACGTAGAGGCCAACTCGCCAGGAATGATGTCAAATATTACCGCCGAGATGTTATGTTGCGTTAGGTTAGGTTATATTACGTTATTGATGTATATAAAGGTCCCACGGAGACGTAGAGGCCAACTCGCCGGGAATGTTGTCAAATGTTACCCCCGGGATGATAGGTTGGGTTAGGTTAGGTTATATTACGTTATAGATGTATATAAAGGTCCCACGGAGACGTAGAGGCCAACAAGCCAGGCATGTGGTCAAATATTACCGCCGAGATGTTAGATTGGGTTAGGTTATGTTATATTACGTTATTGATGTATATAAAGATCCCACGGAGACGTAGAGGCCAACTTGCCAGGAATCTGGTCAAATATTATCGCCGAGATGATAGGTTGATTTAGGTTAGGTTATATTTCGTTATTGATGTATATGAAGGGCCCACGGAGACGTAGAGGCCAACTCGCCAGGTATGTTGTCAAATATTACCGCGGAGATGTTAGGTTGGGTTGGTTAAGTTATATTACGTTATTGATGTATATAAAAGTCCCACGAAGACGTAGAGGCCAACTCGCCAGGAATGTTTTCAAATATTACCGCCGAGATGATAGGTTGGGTTAAGTTACGTTATATTACGTTATTGATGTATACGAGGGTTACGCGAAGACGTAGAGGCCAATTCGCCAAGAATGTTTTCAAATATTACCGCCGAGATGTTAGGTTGGGTTACGTTAGGTTATCTTACGTTATAGATGTATATAAAGGTCTCACGGAGACGTAGAGGTCAACAAGCCAGGAATGTGGTCAAATATTACCGCCGAGATGCTAGATTGGGTTAGGTTTGGTTATATTACGTTATTGAAGTATATAAAGGTCCCACGAAGACGTAGAGGCCAACTCGCCAGGAATATGGTCAAATATTACCGCCGAGATGATAGGTTGGGTTAGGTTAGGTTATATTTCGTTATTGATGTATATGAAGGTGCCACGGAGACGTAGAGGCCAACTCGCCAGGTATGTTGTCAAATATTACCGCCGAGATGTTAGGTGGGTTAGGTTAGGTTATATTACGTTATTGGTGTATATAAAGTTCCCACGGAGACGGAGAAGCCAACTCGCCAGGAATGATGTCAAATATTACCGCCGTGATGTAAGGTTGGGTTAGGTTAGGTTATATTACGTTATTGATGTATATAAAAGTCCCACGAAGACGTAGAGGGCAACTCGCCAGGAATGTTTTCAAATATTACCGCCGAGATGATAGGTTGGGTTAAGTTACGTTATATTACGTTATTGATGTATACGAGGGTCACGCGGAGACGTAGAGGCCAACTCGCCAAGAATGTTTTCAAATATTACCGCCGAGATGTTAGGTTGGGTTACGTTAGGTTATCTTACGTTATAGATGTATATAAAGGTCTCACTGAGACGTTGAGGCCAACTCGCCAGGTATGTTGTCAAATATTACAGCCGAGATGTTAGGTTGGGTTAGGTTAGGTTATATTACGTTATAGATGTATATAAAGGTCTCACGGAGACGTAGAGGCCAACAAGCCAGGAATGTGGTCAAATATTACCGCCGAGATGTTAGATTGGGTTAGGTTATGTTATATTACGTTATTGATGTATATAAAGATCCCACGGAGACGTAGAGGCCAACTCGCCAGGAATGATGTCAAATATTACCGCCGAGATGATAGGTTGGGTTAAGTTACGTTATATTACGTTATTGATGTATACGAGGGTTACACGGAGACGTAGAGGCCAACTCGCCAGGAATGATGTCAGATATTACCGCCGAGATGTTAGGTTGCGTTAGGTTAGGTTATATTACGTTATTGATGTATATAAAGGTCGTACGGAGACGTAGAGGCCAACTCGCCAGGAATGTTGTCAAATATTACCGCCGAGATGTTAGGTTGGGTTAGGTTAGGTTATATTACGTTATTGATGTATATAACGGTCCCACGGAGACGTAGATGCCAACTCGCCAGGAATGTTTTCAAATATTACCGCCGAGATGTTAGGTTGGGTTAGGTTAGGTTATATTACGTTATAGATGTATATAAAGGTCTCACAGAGACGTAGAGGCCAACAAGCCAGGAATGTGGTCAAATATTACCGCCGAGATGCTAGATTGGGTTAGGTTAGGTTATATTACGTTATTGATGTATATGAAGGTCTCTCGGTGAAGTAGAGGCCAACTCGCCAGGAATGTTTTCAAATATTACCGCCGAGATGTTAGGTTGGGTTAGGTTAGGTTATATTACGTTACTGATGTGTATAAAGGTCCCACGGAGACGTAGAGGCCAACTCGCCAGGAATGATGTCAAATATTACCGCCGAGATGTTAGGTTGCGTTAGGTTAGGTTATATTACGTTATTGATGTATATAAAGGTCCCACGGAGACGTAGAGGCCAACTCGCCGGGAATGTTGTCAAATGTTACCCCCGGGATGATAGGTTGGGTTAGGTTAGGTTATATTACGTTATAGATGTATATAAAGGTCCCACGGAGACGTAGAGGCCAACAAGCCAGGCATGTGGTCAAATATTACCGCCGAGATGTTAGATTGGGTTAGGTTATGTTATATTACGTTATTGATGTATATAAAGATCCCACGGAGACGTAGAGGCCAACTTGCCAGGAATCTGGTCAAATATTATCGCCGAGATGATAGGTTGATTTAGGTTAGGTTATATTTCGTTATTGATGTATATGAAGGGCCCACGGAGACGTAGAGGCCAACTCGCCAGGTATGTTGTCAAATATTACCGCGGAGATGTTAGGTTGGGTTGGTTAAATTATATTACGTTATTGATGTATATAAAAGTCCCACGAAGACGTAGAGGCCAACTCGCCAGGAATGTTTTCAAATATTACCGCCGAGATGATAGGTTGGGTTAAGTTACGTTATATTACGTTATTGATGTATACGAGGGTTACGCGGAGACGTAGAGGCCAACTCGCCAAGAATGTTTTCAAATATTACCGCCGAGATGTTAGGTTGGGTTACGTTAGGTTATCTTACGTTATAGATGTATATAAAGGTCTCACGGAGACGTAGAGGTCAACAAGCCAGGAATGTGGTCAAATATTACCGCCGAGATGCTAGATTGGGTTAGGTTTGGTTATATTAGGTTATTGAAGTATATAAAGGTCCCACGAAGACGTAGAGGCCAACTCGCCAGGAATATGGTCAAATATTACCGCCGAGATGATAGGTTGGGTTAGGTTAGGTTATATTTCGTTATTGATGTATATGAAGGTGCCACGGAGACGGAGAGGCCAACTCGCCGGGTATGTTGTCAAATATTACCGCCGAGATGTTAGGTGGGTTAGGTTAGGTTATATTACGTTATTGGTGTATATAAAGTTCCCACGGAGACGGAGAAGCCAACTCGCCAGGAATGATGTCAAATATTACCGCCGTGATGTTAGGTTGGGTTAGGTTAGGTTATATTACGTTATAGATGTATATAAAGGTCTCACGGAGACGTAGAGGCCAACTCGCCAGGAATGTTTTCAAATATTACCGCCGAGATGTTAGGTTGGGTTAGGTTAGGTTATATTACGTTATTGATGTATATGAAGGTCAAACGGAGACGTAGAGGCCAACTCGCCAGGAATGTTGTGAAATATTACCGCCGAGATCATAGGTTGGGTTAGGTTAGGTTATATTACGTTATAGATGTATATAAAGGTCCCACGGAGACGTAGAGACCAACAAGCCAGGAATGTGGTCAAATATTACCGCCGAGATGCTAGATTGGGTTAGGTTAGGTTATATTACGCTATTGATGTATATAAAGGTCTCACGGAGACGTAGAGGCCAACTCGCCAGGAATGTTTTCAAATATTACCGCCGAGATGTTAGGTTGGCTTAGGTTAGGTTATATTACGTTATTGATGTATATGAAGGTCAAACGGAGACGTAGAGGCCAACTCGCCAGGAATGTTGTGAAATATTACCGCCGAGATGATAGGTTGGGTTAGGTTAGGTTATATTACGTTATAGATGTATATAAAGGTCCCACGAAGACGTAGAGGCCAACTGGCCAGGAATGTGGGCAAATATACCGCCGAGATGTTAGATTGGGTTAGGCTAGCTTATATTATGTTATTGATGTATATAAAGATCCCACGGAGACGTAGAGGCCAACTAGCCAGGAATGTTGTCAAATATTATCGCCGAGATGATAGGTTGATTTAGGTTAGGTTATATTTCTTTATTGATGTATATAAAGGTCCCACTGAGACGTAGAGGCCAACTCGCCGGGAATGTTGTCAAATGTTACCACCGAGATGATGGGTTAGGTTAGGTTAGGTTATATTTCGTTATTGTTGTATATGAAGGTCCCTCGGAGACGTAGAGGCCAACTCGCCAGGAATGATGTCATATATTACCGCCGAGATGTTAGATTGGGTTAGGTTAGGTTATATTACGTTATTGATGTATATGAAGGTCAAACGGAGACGTAGAGGCCAACTCGCCAGGAATGTTGTCAAATATTACCGCCGAGATGATAGGTTGGGTTAGGTTACGTTATATTACGTTATTGATGTATGCGAGGGTTACACGGATACGTAGAGGCCAACACGCCAGGAATGATGTCAAATATTACCGCCGAGATGTTAGGTTGGGTTAGGTTAGGTTATATTACGTTACTGATGTATATAAAGGTCCCACGGAGACGTAAAGGCCAACTCGCCGGGAATGTTGTCAAATGTTACCGCCGAGATGATAGGTTAGGTTAGGTTAGGTTATATTTCGTTATTGATGTATATAAAAGTTCCACGAAGACGTAGAGGCCAACTCGCCAGGAATGTTTTCAAATATTACCGCCGAGATGATAGGTTGGGTTGGTTAAGTTATATTACGTTATTGATGTATATAAAAGTCCCACGAAGACGTAGAGGCCAACTCGCCAGGAATGTTTTCAAATATTACCGCCGAGATGATAGGTTGGGTTAAGTTACGTTATATTACGTTATTGATGTATACGAGGGTTACGCGGAGACGTAGAGGCCAACTCGCCAAGAATGTTTTCAAATATTACCGCCGAGATGTTAGGTTGGGTTACGTTAGGTTATCTTACGTTATAGATGTATATAAAGGTCTCACGGAGACGTAGAGGTCAACAAGCCAGGAATGTGGTCAAATATTACCGCCGAGATGCTAGATTGGGTTAGGTTTGGTTATATTACGTTATTGAAGTATATAAAGGTCCCACGAAGACGTAGAGGCCAACTCGCCAGGAATATGGTCAAATATTACCGCCGAGATGATAGGTTGGGTTAGGTTAGGTTATATTTCGTTATTGATGTATATGAAGGTGCCACGGAGACGTAGAGGCCAACTCGCCAGGTATGTTGTCAAATATTACCGCCGAGATGTTAGGTGGGTTAGGTTAGGTTATATTACGTTATTGGTGTATATAAAGTTCCCACGGAGACGGAGAAGCCAACTCGCCAGGAATGATGTCAAATATTACCGCCGTGATGTTAGGTTGGGTTAGGTTAGGTTATATTACGTTATAGATGTATATAAAGGTCTCACGGAGACGTAGAGCCCAACAAGCCAGGAATGTGGTCAAATATTACCGCCGAGATGCTAGATTGGGTTAGGTTAGGTTATATTACGTTATTGATGTATATGAAGGTCCCACGGAGACGTAGAGGCCAACTCGCCAGGAATGTTTTCAAATATTACCGCCGAGATGTTAGGTTGGGTTAGGTTAGGTTATATTACGTTATTGATGTATATGAAGGTCAAACGGAGACGTAGAGGCCAACTCGGCAGGAATGTTGTCATATATTACCGCCGAGATGATAGGTTGGATTAGGTTAGGTTATATTACGTTATAGATGTATATAAAGGACCCACGGAGACGTAGAGCCCAACAAGCCAGGAATGTGGTGAAATATTACCGCCGAGATGTTAGATTGGGTTAGGTTATGTTATATTACGTTATTGATGTATATAAAGAACCCACGGAGACGTAGAGGCCAACTCGCCAGGAATCTTGTCAAATATTATCGCCGAGATGATAGGTTGATTTAGGTTAGGTTATATTTCGTTATTGATGTATATGAAGGGCCCACGGAGACGTAGAGGCCAACTAGCCAGGTATGTTGTCAAATATTACCGCGGAGATGTTAGGTTGGGTTGGTTAAGTCATATTACGTTATTGATGTATATAAAAGTCCCACGAAGACGTAGAGGGCAACTCGCCAGGAATGTTTTCAAATATTACCGCCGAGATGATAGGTTGGGTTAAGTTACGTTATATTACGTTATTGATGTATACGAGGGTCACGCGGAGACGTAGAGCCCAACAAGCCAGGAATGTGGTCAAATATTACCGCCGAGATGCTAGATTGGGTTAGGTTAGGTTATATTACGTTATTGATGTATATGAAGGTCCCACGGAGACGTAGAGGCCAACTCGCCAGGAATGTTTTCAAATATTACCGCCGAGATGTTAGGTTGGGTTAGGTTAGGTTATATTACGTTATTGATGTATATGAAGGTCAAACGGAGACGTAGAGGCCAACTCGGCAGGAATGTTGTCATATATTACCGCCGAGATGATAGGTTGGATTAGGTTAGGTTATATTACGTTATAGATGTATATAAAGGACCCACGGAGACGTAGAGCCCAACAAGCCAGGAATGTGGTGAAATATTACCGCCGAGATGTTAGATTGGGTTAGGTTATGTTATATTACGTTATTGATGTATATAAAGATCCCACGGAGACGTAGAGGGCAACTCGCCAGGAATCTTGCCAAATATTATCGCCGAGATGATAGGTTGATTTAGGTTAGGTTATATTTTTGTTATTGATGTATATGAAGGGCCCACGGAGACGTAGAGGCCGACTCGCCAGGTATGTTGTCAAATATTACCGCGGAGATGTTAGGTTGTGTTAGGTTAAGTTATATTACGTTATTGATGTATATAAAGGTCCCACGAAGACGTAGAGGCCAACTCGCCAGGAATATGGTCAAATATTACCGCCGAGATGATAGGTTGGGTTAGGTTAGGTTATGTTTCGTTATTGATGTATATGAAGGTGCCACGGAGACGTAGAGGCCAACTCGCCAGGTATGTTGTCAAATATTACCGCCGAGATGTTAGGTGGGTTAGGTTAGGTTATATTACGTTATTGGTGTATATAAAGTTCCCACGGAGACGGAGAAGCCAACTCGCCAGGAATGATGTCAAATATTACCGCCGTGATGTTAGGTTGGGTTAGGTTAGGTTATATTACGTTATAGATGTATATAAAGGTCTCACGGAGACGTAGAGCCCAACAAGCCAGGAATGTGGTCAAATATTACCGCCGAGATGCTAGATTGGGTTAGGTTAGGTTATATTACGTTATTGATGTATATGAAGGTCCCACGGAGACGTAGAGGCCAACTCGCCAGGAATGTTTTCAAATATTACCGCCGAGATGTTAGGTTGGGTTAGGTTAGGTTATATTACGTTATTGATGTATATGAAGGTCAAACGGAGACGTAGAGGCCAACTCGGCAGGAATGTTGTCATATATTACCGCCGAGATGATAGGTTGGATTAGGTTAGGTTATATTACGTTATAGATGTATATAAAGGACCCACGGAGACGTAGAGCCCAACAAGCCAGGAATGTGGTGAAATATTACCGCCGAGATGTTAGATTGGGTTAGGTTATGTTATATTACGTTATTGATGTATATAAAGGTCCCACGGAGACGTAGAGGGCAACTCGCCAGGAATCTTGCCAAATATTATCGCCGAGATGATAGGTTGATTTAGGTTAGGTTATATTTTTGTTATTGATGTATATGAAGGGCCCACGGAGACGTAGAGGCCGACTCGCCAGGTATGTTGTCAAATATTACCGCGGAGATGTTAGGTTGTGTTAGGTTAAGTTATATTACGTTATTGATGTATATAAAGGTCCCACGAAGACGTAGAGGCCAACTCGCCAGGAATATGGTCAAATATTACCGCCGAGATGATAGGTTGGGTTAGGTTAGGTTATGTTTCGTTATTGATGTATATGAAGGTGCCACGGAGACGTAGAGGCCAACTCGCCAGGTATGTTGTCAAATATTACCGCCGAGATGTTAGGTGGGTTAGGTTAGGTTATATTACGTTATTGGTGTATATAAAGTTCCCACGGAGACGGAGAAGCCAACTCGCCAGGAATGATGTCAAATATTACCGCCGTGATGTTAGGTTGGGTTAGGTTAGGTTATATTACGTTATAGATGTATATAAAGGTCTCACGGAGACGTAGAGCCCAACAAGCCAGGAATGTGGTCAAATATTACCGCCGAGATGCTAGATTGGGTTAGGTTAGGTTATATTACGCTATTGATGTATATGAAGGTCCCACGGAGACGTAGAGGCCAACTCGCCAGGAATGTTTTCAAATATTACCGCCGAGATGTTAGGTTGGCTTAGGTTAGGTTATATTACGTTATTGATGTATATGAAGGTCAAACGGAGACGTAGAGGCCAACTCGCCAGGAATGTTGTGAAATATTACCGCCGAGATGATAGGTTGGGTTAGGTTAGGTTATATTACGTTATAGATGTATATAAAGGTCCCACGGAGACGTAGAGACCAACAAGCCAGGAATGTGGTCAAATATTACCGCCGAGATGTTAGATTGGGTTAGGTTATGTTATATTACGTTATTGATGTATATAAAGAACCCACGGAGACGTAGAGGCCAACTCGCCAGGAATCTTGTCAAATATTATCGCCGAGATGATAGGTTGATTTAGGTTAGGTTATATTTCGTTATTGATGTATATGAAGGGCCCACGGAGACGTAGAGGCCAACTAGCCAGGTATGTTGTCAAATATTACCGCGGAGATGTTAGGTTGGGTTGGTTAAGTCATATTACGTTATTGATGTATATAAAAGTCCCACGAAGACGTAGAGGGCAACTCGCCAGGAATGTTTTCAAATATTACCGCCGAGATGATAGGTTGGGTTAAGTTACGTTATATTACGTTATTGATGTATACGAGGGTCACGCGGAGACGTAGAGCCCAACAAGCCAGGAATGTGGTCAAATATTACCGCCGAGATGCTAGATTGGGTTAGGTTAGGTTATATTACGTTATTGATGTATATGAAGGTCCCACGGAGACGTAGAGGCCAACTCGCCAGGAATGTTTTCAAATATTACCGCCGAGATGTTAGGTTGGGTTAGGTTAGGTTATATTACGTTATTGATGTATATGAAGGTCAAACGGAGACGTAGAGGCCAACTCGGCAGGAATGTTGTCATATATTACCGCCGAGATGATAGGTTGGATTAGGTTAGGTTATATTACGTTATAGATGTATATAAAGGACCCACGGAGACGTAGAGCCCAACAAGCCAGGAATGTGGTGAAATATTACCGCCGAGATGTTAGATTGGGTTAGGTTATGTTATATTACGTTATTGATGTATATAAAGATCCCACGGAGACGTAGAGGGCAACTCGCCAGGAATCTTGCCAAATATTATCGCCGAGATGATAGGTTGATTTAGGTTAGGTTATATTTTTGTTATTGATGTATATGAAGGGCCCACGGAGACGTAGAGGCCGACTCGCCAGGTATGTTGTCAAATATTACCGCGGAGATGTTAGGTTGTGTTAGGTTAAGTTATATTACGTTATTGATGTATATAAAGGTCCCACGAAGACGTAGAGGCCAACTCGCCAGGAATATGGTCAAATATTACCGCCGAGATGATAGGTTGGGTTAGGTTAGGTTATGTTTCGTTATTGATGTATATGAAGGTGCCACGGAGACGTAGAAGCCAACTCGCCAGGTATGTTGTCAAATATTACCGCCGAGATGTTAGGTGGGTTAGGTTAGGTTATATTACGTTATTGGTGTATATAAAGTTCCCACGGAGACGGAGAAGCCAACTCGCCAGGAATGATGTCAAATATTACCGCCGTGATGTTAGGTTGGGTTAGGTTAGGTTATATTACGTTATAGATGTATATAAAGGTCTCACGGAGACGTAGAGCCCAACAAGCCAGGAATGTGGTCAAATATTACCGCCGAGATGCTAGATTGGGTTAGGTTAGGTTATATTACGCTATTGATGTATATGAAGGTCCCACGGAGACGTAGAGGCCAACTCGCCAGGAATGTTTTCAAATATTACCGCCGAGATGTTAGGTTGGCTTAGGTTAGGTTATATTACGTTATTTATGTATATGAAGGTCAAACGGAGACGTAGAGGCCAACTCGCCAGGAATGTTGTGAAATATTACCGCCGAGATGATAGGTTGGGTTAGGTTAGGTTATATTACGTTATAGATGTATATAAAGGTCCCACGGAGACGTAGAGACCAACAAGCCAGGAATGTGGTCAAATATTACCGCCGAGATGTTAGATTGGGTTAGGTTATGTTATATTACGTTATTGATGTATATAAAGAACCCACGGAGACGTAGAGGCCAACTCGCCAGGAATCTTGTCAAATATTATCGCCGAGATGATAGGTTGATTTAGGTTAGGTTATATTTCGTTATTGATGTATATGAAGGGCCCACGGAGACGTAGAGGCCAACTAGCCAGGTATGTTGTCAAATATTACCGCGGAGATGTTAGGTTGGGTTGGTTAAGTCATATTACGTTATTGATGTATATAAAAGTCCCACGAAGACGTAGAGGGCAACTCGCCAGGAATGTTTTCAAATATTACCGCCGAGATGATAGGTTGGGTTAAGTTACGTTATATTACGTTATTGATGTATACGAGGGTCACGCGGAGACGTAGAGGCCAACTCGCCAAGAATGTTTTCAAATATTACCGCCGAGATCCTAGATTGGGTTAGGTTAGGTTATATTACGTTATTGATGTATATGAAGGTCCCACGGAGACGTAGAGGCCAACTCGCCAGGAATGTTTTCAAATATTACCGCCGAGATGTTAGGTTGGCTTAGGTTAGGTTATATTACGTTATTGATGTATATGAAGGTCAAACGGAGACGTAGAGGCCAACTCGCCAGGAATGTTGTGAAATATTACCGCCGAGATGATAGGTTGGGTTAGGTTAGGTTATATTACGTTATAGATGTATATAAAGGTCCCACGGAGACGTAGAGACCAACAAGCCAGGAATGTGGTCAAATATTACCGCCGAGATGTTAGATTGGGTTAGGTTATGTTATATTACGTTATTGATGTATATAAAGAACCCACGGAGACGTAGAGGCCAACTCGCCAGGAATCTTGTCAAATATTATCGCCGAGATGATAGGTTGATTTAGGTTAGGTTATATTTCGTTATTGATGTATATGAAGGGCCCACGGAGACGTAGAGGCCAACTAGCCAGGTATGTTGTCAAATATTACCGCGGAGATGTTAGGTTGGGTTGGTTAAGTCATATTACGTTATTGATGTATATAAAAGTCCCACGAAGACGTAGAGGGTAACTCGCCAGGAATGTTTTCAAATATTACCGCCGAGATGATAGGTTGGGTTAAGTTACGTTATATTACGTTATTGATGTATACGAGGGTCACGCGGAGACGTAGAGCCCAACAAGCCAGGAATGTGGTCAAATATTACCGCCGAGATGCTAGATTGGGTTAGGTTAGGTTATATTACGTTATTGATGTATATGAAGGTCCCACGGAGACGTAGAGGCCAACTCGCCAGGAATGTTTTCAAATATTACCGCCGAGATGTTAGGTTGGGTTAGGTTAGGTTATATTACTTTATTGATGTATATGAAGGTCAAACGGAGACGTAGAGGCCAACTCGGCAGGAATGTTGTCATATATTACCGCCGAGATGATAGGTTGGATTAGGTTAGGTTATATTACGTTATAGATGTATATAAAGGACCCACGGAGACGTAGAGGCCGACTCGCCAGGTATGTTGTCAAATATTACCGCGGAGATGTTAGGTTGTTTTAGGTTAAGTTATATTACGTTATTGACGTATATAAAGGTCCCACGAAGACGTAGAGGCCAACTCGCCAGGAATATGGTCAAATATTACCGCCGAGATGATAGGTTGGGTTAGGTTAGGTTATGTTTCGTTATTGATGTATATGAAGGTGCCACGGAGACGTAGAGGCCAACTCGCCAGGTATGTTGTCAAATATTACCGCCGAGATGTTAGGTGGGTTAGGTTAGGTTATATTACGTTATTGGTGTATATAAAGTTCCCACGGAGACGGAGAAGCCAACTCGCCAGGAATGATGTCAAATATTACCGCCGTGATGTTAGGTTGGGTTAGGTTAGGTTATATTACGTTATAGATGTATATAAAGGTCTCACGGAGACGTAGAGCCCAACAAGCCAGGAATGTGGTCAAATATTACCGCCGAGATGCTAGATTGGGTTAGGTTAGGTTATATTACGCTATTGATGTATATGAAGGTCCCACGGAGACGTAGAGGCCAACTCGCCAGGAATGTTTTCAAATATTACCGCCGAGATGTTAGGTTGGCTTAGGTTAGGTTATATTACGTTATTGATGTATATGAAGGTCAAACGGAGACGTAGAGGCCAACTCGCCAGGAATGTTGTGAAATATTACCGCCGAGATGATAGGTTGGGTTAGGTTAGGTTATATTACGTTATAGATGTATATAAAGGTCCCACGGAGACGTAGAGACCAACAAGCCAGGAATGTGGTCAAATATTACCGCCGAGATGTTAGATTGGGTTAGGTTATGTTATATTACGTTATTGATGTATATAAAGAACCCACGGAGACGTAGAGGCCAACTCGCCAGGAATCTTGTCAAATATTATCGCCGAGATGATAGGTTGATATAGGTTAGGTTATATTTCGTTATTGATGTATATGAAGGGCCCACGGAGACGTAGAGGCCAACTAGCCAGGTATGTTGTCAAATATTACCGCGGAGATGTTAGGTTGGGTTGGTTAAGTCATATTACGTTATTGATGTATATAAAAGTCCCACGAAGACGTAGAGGGCAACTCGCCAGGAATGTTTTCAAATATTACCGCCGAGATGATAGGTTGGGTTAAGTTACGTTATATTACGTTATTGATGTATACGAGGGTCACGCGGAGACGTAGAGGCCAACTCGCCAAGATTGTTTTCAAATATTACCGCCGGGATCCTAGATTGGGTTAGGTTAGGTTATATTACGTTATTGATGTATATGAAGGTCCCACGGAGACGTAGAGGCCAACTCGCCAGGAATGTTTTCAAATATTACCGCCGAGATGTTAGGTTGGGTTAGGTTAGGTTATATTACGTTATTGATGTATATGAAGGTCAAACGGAGACGTAGAGGCCAACTCGCCAGGAATGTTGTGAAATATTACCGCCGAGATCATAGGTTGGGTTAGGTTAGGTTATATTACGTTATAGATGTATATAAAGGTCCCACGGAGACGTAGAGACCAACAAGCCAGGAATGTGGTCAAATATTACCGCCGAGATGTTAGATTGGGTTAGGTTATGTTATATTACGTTATTGATGTATATAAAGAACCCACGGAGACGTATAGGCCAACTCGCCAGGAATCTTGTCAAATATTATCGCCGAGATGATAGGTTGATTTAGGTTAGGTTATATTTCGTTATTGATGTATATGAAGGGCCCACGGAGACGTAGAGGCCAACTCGCCAGGAATGATGTCAAATATTACCGCCGAGATGTTAGGTTGCGTTAGGTTAGGTTATATTACGTTATTGATGTATATAAAGGTCCCACGGAGACGTAGAGGCCAACTCGCCGGGAATGTTGTCAAATGTTACCCCCGGGATGATAGGTTGGGTTAGGTTATGTTATATTACGTTATTGATGTATATAAAAGTCCCACGAAGACGTAGAGGCCAACTCGCCAGGAATATGGTCAAATATTACCGCCGAGATGATAGGTTGGGTTAGGTTAGGTTATATTTCGTTATTGATGTATATGAAGGTGCCACGGAGACGGAGAGGCCAACTCGCCGGGTATGTTGTCAAATATTACCGCCGAGATGTTAGGTGGGTTAGGTTAGGTTATATTACGTTATTGGTGTATATAAAGTTCCCACGGAGACGGAGAAGCCAACTCGCCAGGAATGATGTCAAATATTACCGCCGTGATGTTAGGTTGGGTTAGGTTAGGTTATATTACGTTATAGATGTATATAAAGGTCTCACGGAGACGTAGAGCCCAACAAGCCAGGAATGTGGTCAAATATTACCGCCGAGATGCTAGATTGGGTTAGGTTAGGTTATATTACGCTATTGATGTATATGAAGGTCCCACGGAGACGTAGAGGCCAACTCGCCAGGAATGTTTTCAAATATTACCGCCGAGATGTTAGGTTGGCTTAGGTTAGGTTATATTACGTTATTGATGTATATGAAGGTCAAACGGAGACGTAGAGGCCAACTCGCCAGGAATGTTGTGAAATATTACCGCCGAGATGATAGGTTGGGTTAGGTTAGGTTATATTACGTTATAGATGTATATAAAGGTCCCACGAAGACGTAGAGGCCAACTGGCCAGGAATGTGGGCAAATATACCGCCGAGATGTTAGATTGGGTTAGGCTAGCTTATATTATGTTATTGATGTATATAAAGATCCCACGGAGACGTAGAGGCCAACTAGCCAGGAATGTTGTCAAATATTATCGCCGAGATGATAGGTTGATTTAGGTTAGGTTATATTTCTTTATTGATGTATATAAAGGTCCCACTGAGACGTAGAGGCCAACTCGCCAGGAATGTTTTCAAATATTAGCGCCGAGATGTTATGTTGGGTTAGGTTAGGTTATATTACGTTATAGATCTATATGAAGGTCCCACGGAGACGTAGAGTCCAATAAGCCAGGAACGTGGTCAAATATTACCGCCGAAATGTTAGGTTGGGTTAGGTTAGGTTATATTACGTTATTGATGTATATAAATGTCCCACGAAGACGTAGAGGCCAACTCGCCAGGAATGTGGTCAAATATTACCGCCGAGATGCTAGATTGGGTTAGGTTAGGTTATATTACGTTATTGATATATATCAAGATCCCACGGAGAGGTAGAGGCCAACTCGCCAGGAATGTTGTCAAATATTACCGCCGAGATGATAGGTTGGGTTAAGTTACGTTATATTACGTTATTGATGTATGCGAGGGTTACACGGATACGTAGAGGCCAACACGCCAGGAATGATGTCAAATATTACCGCCGAGATGTTAGGTTGGGTTAGGTTAGGTTATATTACGTTACTGATGTATATAAAGGTCCCACGGAGACGTAAAGGCCAACTCGCCGGGAATGTTGTCAAATGTTACCGCCGAGATGATAGGTTAGGTTAGGTTAGGTTATATTTCGTTATTGATGTATATAAAAGTCCCACGAAGACGTAGAGGCCAACTCGCCAGGAATGTGGTCAAATATTACCGCCGAGATGCTAGATTGGGTTAGGTAAGGTTATATTACGTTGTTGATGTATATGAAGGTCTCTCGGAGACGTAGAGGCCAACTCGCCAGGAATGTTTTCAAATATTACCGCCGAGATGTTAGGTTGGGTTAGGTTAGGTTATATTACGTTACTGATGTATATAAAGGTCCCACGGAGACGTAGAGGCCAACTCGCCGGGAATGTTGTCAAATGTTACCACCGAGATGATAGGTTAGGTTAGGTTAGGTTATATTTCGTTATTGTTGTATATGAAGGTCCCTCGGAGACGTAGAGGCCAACTCGCCAGGAATGATGTCAAATATTACCGCCGAGATGTTAGATTGGGTTAGGTTAGGTTATATTACGTTATTGATGTATATGAAGGTCAAACGGAGACGTAGAGGCCAACTCGCCAGGAATGTTGTCAAATATTACCGCCGAGATGATAGGTTGGGTTAGGTTACGTTATATTACGTTATTGATGTATGCGAGGGTTACACGGATACGTAGAGGCCAACACGCCAGGAATGATGTCAAATATTACCGCCGAGATGTTAGGTTGGGTTAGGTTAGGTTATATTACGTTACTGATGTATATAAAGGTCCCACGGAGACGTAAAGGCCAACTCGCCGGGAATGTTGTCAAATGTTACCGCCGAGATGATAGGTTAGGTTAGGTTAGGTTATATTTCGTTATTGATGTATATAAAAGTCCCACGAAGACGTAGAGGCCAACTCGCCAGGAATGTTTTCAAATATTACCGCCGAGATGATAGGTTGGGTTGGTTAAGTTATATTACGTTATTGATGTATATAAAAGTCCCACGAAGACGTAGAGGCCAACTCGCCAGGAATGTTTTCAAATATTACCGCCGAGATGATAGGTTGGGTTAAGTTACGTTATATTACGTTATTGATGTATACGAGGGTTACGCGGAGACGTAGAGGCCAACTCGCCAAGAATGTTTTCAAATATTACCGCCGAGATGTTAGGTTGGGTTACGTTAGGTTATCTTACGTTATAGATGTATATAAAGGTCTCACGGAGACGTAGAGGTCAACAAGCCAGGAATGTGGTCAAATATTACCGCCGAGATGCTAGATTGGGTTAGGTTTGGTTATATTACGTTATTGAAGTATATAAAGGTCCCACGAAGACGTAGAGGCCAACTCGCCAGGAATATGGTCAAATATTACCGCCGAGATGATAGGTTGGGTTAGGTTAGGTTATATTTCGTTATTGATGTATATGAAGGTGCCACGGAGACGTAGAGGCCAACTCGCCAGGTATGTTGTCAAATATTACCGCCGAGATGTTAGGTGGGTTAGGTTAGGTTATATTACGTTATTGGTGTATATAAAGTTCCCACGGAGACGGAGAAGCCAACTCGCCAGGAATGATGTCAAATATTACCGCCGTGATGTTAGGTTGGGTTAGGTTAGGTTATATTACGTTATAGATGTATATAAAGGTCTCACGGAGACGTAGAGCCCAACAAGCCAGGAATGTGGTCAAATATTACCGCCGAGATGCTAGATTGGGTTAGGTTAGGTTATATTACGCTATTGATGTATATGAAGGTCCCACGGAGACGTAGAGGCCAACTCGCCAGGAATGTTTTCAAATATTACCGCCGAGATGTTAGGTTGGCTTAGGTTAGGTTATATTACGTTATTGATGTATATGAAGGGCCCACGGAGACGTAGAGGCCAACTAGCCAGGTATGTTGTCAAATATTACCATGGAGATGTTAGGTTGGGTTGGTTAAGTCATATTACGTTATTGATGTATATAAAAGTCCCACGAAGACGTAGAGGGCAACTCGCCAGGAATGTTTTCAAATATTACCGCCGAGATGATAGGTTGGGTTAAGTTACGTTATATTACGTTATTGATGTATACGAGGGTCACGCGGAGACGTAGAGGCCAACTCGCCAAGAATGTTTTCAAATATTACCGCCGAGATGTTAGGTTGGGTTACGTTAGGTTATCTTACGTTATAGATGTATATAAAGGTCTCACTGAGACGTTGAGGCCAACTCGCCAGGTATGTTGTCAAATATTACAGCCGAGATGTTAGGTTGGGTTAGGTTAGGTTATATTACGTTATAGATGTATATAAAGGTCTCACGGAGACGTAGAGGCCAACAAGCCAGGAATATGGTCAAATATTACCGCCGAGATCCTAGATTGGGTTAGGTTAGGTTATATTACGTTATTGATGTATATGAAGGTCCCACGGAGACGTAGAGGCCAACTCGCCAGGAATGTTTTCAAATATTACCGCCGAGATGTTAGGTTGGGTTAAGTTACGTTATATTACGTTATTGATGTATACGAGGGTCACGCGGAGACGTAGAGGCCAACTCGCCAAGAATGTTTTCAAATATTACCGCCGAGATGTTAGGTTGGGTTACGTTAGGTTATCTTACGTTATAGATGTATATAAAGGTCTCACTGAGACGTTGAGGCCAACTCGCCAGGTATGTTGTCAAATATTACAGCCGAGATGTTAGGTTGGGTTACGTTAGGTTATCTTACGTTATAGATGTAATTAAAGGTCTCACTGAGACGTAGAGGCCAACAAGCCAGGAATATGGTCAAATATTACCGCCGAGATCCTAGATTGGGTTAGGTTAGGTTATATTACGTTATTGATGTATATGAAGGTCAAACGGAGACGTAGAGGCCAACTCGGCAGGAATGTTGTCATATATTACCGCCGAGATGATAGGTTGGATTAGGTTAGGTTATATTACGTTATAGATGTATATAAAGGTCCCACGGAGACGTAGAGCCCAACAAGCCAGGAATGTGGTGAAATATTACCGCCGAGATGTTAGATTGGGTTAGGTTATGTTATATTACGTTATTGATGTATATAAAGATCCCACGGAGACGTAGAGGGCAACTCGCCAGGAATCTTGCCAAATATTATCGCCGAGATGATAGGTTGATTTAGGTTAGGTTATATTTTTGTTATTGATGTATATGAAGGGCCCACGGAGACGTAGAGGCCGACTCGCCAGGTATGTTGTCAAATATTACCGCGGAGATGTTAGGTTGTGTTAGGTTAAGTTATATTACGTTATTGATGTATATAAAGGTCCCACGAAGACGTAGAGGCCAACTGGCCAGGAATGTGGGCAAATATACCGCCGAGATGTTAGATTGGGTTAGGCTAGCTTATATTATGTTATTGATGTATATAAAGATCCCACTGAGACGTAGAGGCCAACTCGCCAGGAATGTTTTCAAATATTAGCGCCGAGATGTTATGTTGGGTTAGGTTAGGTTATATTACGTTATAGATCTATATGAAGGTCCCACGGAGACGTAGAGTCCAATAAGCCAGGAACGTGGTCAAATATTACCGCCGAAATGTTAGGTTGGGTTAGGTTAGGTTATATTACGTTATTGATGTATATAAAGGTCCCACGGAAACGGAGAAGCTAACTCGCCAGGAATTTTGTCAAATATTACCGCCGAGATGAATGGTTGGGTTAGGTTAGGATATATTTCGTAATTGATGTATATGAAGGGCCCACGGAGACGAAGAGGCCAACTCGCCAGGTATGTTGTCAAATATTACAGCGGAGTACCGCGGAGATGTTAGGTTGGTTCAGGTTAAGTTATATTACGTTATTGATGTATATAAATGTCCCACGAAGACGTAGAGGCCAACTCGCCAGGAATGTGGTCAAATATTACCGCCGAGATGCTAGATTGGGTTAGGTTAGGTTATATTACGTTATTGATATATATCAAGATCCCACGGAGACGTAGAGGCCAACTCGCCAGTTATGTTGTCAAATATTACCGCGGAGGTGTTTGGTTGGGTTAGGTTAAGTTATATTACGTTATTGATGTATATAAAGGACCCAGGGGGACGTAGAGGCCAACTCGCCAGGAATGTTGTCAAATATTACCGCCGTGATGTTAGGTTGGGTTAGGTTAGGTTATATTACGTTATAGATGTATATAAAGGTCTCACGGAGACGTAGAGCCCAACAAGCCAGGAATGTGGTCAAATATTACCGCCGAGATGCTAGATTGGGTTAGGTTAGGTTATATTACGCTATTGATGTATATGAAGGTCCCACGGAGACGTAGAGCCCAACAAGCCAGGAATGTGGTCAAATATTACCGCCGAGATGCTAGATTGGGTTAGGTTAGGTTATATTACGCTATTGATGTATATGAAGGTCCCACGGAGACGTAGAGGCCAACTCGCCAGGAATGTTTTCAAATATTACCGCCGAGATGTTAGGTTGGCTTAGGTTAGGTTATATTACGTTATTGATGTATATGAAGGTCAAACGGAGACGTAGAGGCCAACTCGCCAGGAATGTTGTGAAATATTACCGCCGAGATGATAGGTTGGGTTAGGTTAGGTTATATTACGTTATAGATGTATATAAAGGTCCCACGAAGACGTAGAGGCCAACTGGCCAGGAATGTGGGCAAATATACCGCCGAGATGTTAGATTGGGTTAGGCTAGCTTATATTATGTTATTGATGTATATAAAGATCCCACGGAGACGTAGAGGCCAACTAGCCAGGAATGTTGTCAAATATTATCGCCGAGATGATAGGTTGATTTAGGTTAGGTTATATTTCTTTATTGATGTATATAAAGTTCCCACGGAGACGGAGAAGCCAACTCGCCAGGAATGATGTCAAATATTACCGCCGTGATGTTAGGTTGGGTTAGGTTAGGTTATATTACGTTATAGATGTATATAAAGGTCTCACGGAGACGTAGAGCCCAACAAGCCAGGAATGTGGTCAAATATTACCGCCGAGATGCTAGATTGGGTTAGGTTAGGTTATATTACGCTATTGATGTATATGAAGGTCCCACGAAGACGTAGAGGGCAACTCGCCAGGAATGTTTTCAAATATTACCGCCGAGATGATAGGTTGGGTTAAGTTACGTTATATTACGTTATTGATGTATACGAGGGTCACGCGGAGACGTAGAGGCCAACTCGCCAAGAATGTTTTCAAATATTACCGCCGAGATGTTAGGTTGGGTTACGTTAGGTTATCTTACGTTATAGATGTATATAAAGGTCTCACTGAGACGTTGAGGCCAACTCGCCAGGTATGTTGTCAAATATTACAGCCGAGATGTTAGGTTGGGTTAGGTTAGGTTATATTACGTTATAGATGTATATAAAGGTCTCACGGAGACGTAGAGGCCAACAAGCCAGGAATATGGTCAAATATTACCGCCGAGATCCTAGATTGGGTTAGGTTAGGTTATATTACGTTATTGATGTATATGAAGGTCCCACGGAGACGTAGAGGCCAACTCGCCAGGAATGTTTTCAAATATTACCGCCGAGATGTTAGGTTGGGTTAAGTTACGTTATATTACGTTATTGATGTATACGAGGGTCACGCGGAGACGTAGAGGCCAACTCGCCAAGAATGTTTTCAAATATTACCGCCGAGATGTTAGGTTGGGTTACGTTAGGTTATCTTACGTTATAGATGTATATAAAGGTCTCACTGAGACGTTGAGGCCAACTCGCCAGGTATGTTGTCAAATATTACAGCCGAGATGTTAGGTTGGGTTACGTTAGGTTATCTTACGTTATAGATGTAATTAAAGGTCTCACTGAGACGTAGAGGCCAACAAGCCAGGAATATGGTCAAATATTACCGCCGAGATCCTAGATTGGGTTAGGTTAGGTTATATTACGTTATTGATGTATATGAAGGTCAAACGGAGACGTAGAGGCCAACTCGGCAGGAATGTTGTCATATATTACCGCCGAGATGATAGGTTGGATTAGGTTAGGTTATATTACGTTATAGATGTATATAAAGGTCCCACGGAGACGTAGAGCCCAACAAGCCAGGAATGTGGTGAAATATTACCGCCGAGATGTTAGATTGGGTTAGGTTATGTTATATTACGTTATTGATGTATATAAAGATCCCACGGAGACGTAGAGGGCAACTCGCCAGGAATCTTGCCAAATATTATCGCCGAGATGATAGGTTGATTTAGGTTAGGTTATATTTTTGTTATTGATGTATATGAAGGGCCCACGGAGACGTAGAGGCCGACTCGCCAGGTATGTTGTCAAATATTACCGCGGAGATGTTAGGTTGTGTTAGGTTAAGTTATATTACGTTATTGATGTATATAAAGGTCCCACGAAGACGTAGAGGCCAACTGGCCAGGAATGTGGGCAAATATACCGCCGAGATGTTAGATTGGGTTAGGCTAGCTTATATTATGTTATTGATGTATATAAAGATCCCACTGAGACGTAGAGGCCAACTCGCCAGGAATGTTTTCAAATATTAGCGCCGAGATGTTATGTTGGGTTAGGTTAGGTTATATTACGTTATAGATCTATATGAAGGTCCCACGGAGACGTAGAGTCCAATAAGCCAGGAACGTGGTCAAATATTACCGCCGAAATGTTAGGTTGGGTTAGGTTAGGTTATATTACGATATTGATGTATATAAAGGTCCCACGGAAACGGAGAAGCTAACTCGCCAGGAATTTTGTCAAATATTACCGCCGAGATGAATGGTTGGGTTAGGTTAGGATATATTTCGTAATTGATGTATATGAAGGGCCCACGGAGACGAAGAGGCCAACTCGCCAGGTATGTTGTCAAATATTACAGCGGAGTACCGCGGAGATGTTAGGTTGGTTCAGGTTAAGTTATATTACGTTATTGATGTATATAAATGTCCCACGAAGACGTAGAGGCCAACTCGCCAGGAATGTGGTCAAATATTACCGCCGAGATGCTAGATTGGGTTAGGTTAGGTTATATTACGTTATTGATATATATCAAGATCCCACGGAGACGTAGAGGCCAACTCGCCAGGTATGTTGTCAAATATTACCGCGGAGGTGTTAGGTTGGGTTAGGTTAAGTTATATTACGTTATTGATGTATATAAAGGACCCAGGGGGACGTAGAGGCCAACTCGCCAGGAATGTTGTCAAATATTACCGCCGAGATGATAGGTTGGGTTAAGTTACGTTATATTACGTTATTCATGTATGCGAGGGTTACACGGATACGTAGAGGCCAACACGCCAGGAATGATGTGAAATATTACCGCCGAGATGTTAGGTTGGGTTAGGTTAGGTTATATTACGTTACTGATGTATATAACGGTCCCACGGAGACGTAAAGGCCAACTCGCCGGGAATGTTGTCAAATGTTACCGCCGAGATGATAGGTTAGGTTAGGTTAGGTTATATTTCGTTATTGATGTATATAAAAGTCCCACGAAGACGTAGAGGCCAACTCGCCAGGAATGTGGTCAAATATTACCGCCGAGATGCTAGATTGGGTTAGGTTAGGTTATATTACGTTGTTGATGTATATGAAGGTCTCTCGGAGACGTAGAGGCCAACTCGCCAGGAATGTTTTCAAATATTACCGCCGAGATGTTAGGTTGGGTTAGGTTAGGTTATATTACGTTACTGATGTATATAAAGGTCCCACGGAGACGTAGAGGCCAACTCGCCGGGAATGTTGTCAAATGTTACCGCCGAGATGATAGGTTAGGTTAGGTTAGGTTATATTTCGTTATTGATGTATATAAAAGTCCCACGAAGACGTAGAGGCCAACTCGCCAGGAATGTTTTCAAATATTACCGCCGAGATGATAGGTTGGGTTGGTTAAGTTATATTACGTTATTGATGTATATAAAAGTCCCACGAAGACGTAG
The DNA here is from genome assembly GCA_963969225.1 of Xylocopa violacea. Taxonomy (NCBI): domain Eukaryota; kingdom Metazoa; phylum Arthropoda; class Insecta; order Hymenoptera; family Apidae; genus Xylocopa; species Xylocopa violacea. The sequence goes on along the minus strand of CAXAJV010001290.1, from coordinate 6,397,632 downwards.
AGGCCAACTCGCCAGGAATGTTTTCAAATATTACCGCCGAGATGATAGGTTGGGTTAAGTTACGTTATATTACGTTATTGATGTATACGAGGGTTACGCGGAGACGTAGAGGCCAACTCGCCAAGAATGTTTTCAAATATTACCGCCGAGATGTTAGGTTGGGTTACGTTATGTTATCTTACGTTATAGATGTATATAAAGGTCTCACGGAGACGTAGAGGTCAACAAGCCAGGAATGTGGTCAAATATTACCGCCGAGATGCCAGATTGGGTTAGGTTTGGTTATATTACGTTATTGAAGTATATAAAGGTCCCACGAAGACGTAGAGGCCAACTCGCCAGGAATATGGTCAAATATTACCGCCGAGATGATAGGTTGGGTTAGGTTAGGTTATATTTCGTTATTGATGTATATGAAGGTGCCACGGAGACGTAGAGGCCAACTCGCCAGGTATGTTGTCAAATATTACCGCCGAGATGTTAGGTGGGTTAGGTTAGGTTATATTACGTTATTGGTGTATATAAAGTTCCCACGGAGACGGAGAAGCCAACTCGCCAGGAATGATGTCAAATATTACCGACGTGATGTTAGGTTGGGTTAGGTTAGGTTATATTACGTTATAGATGTATATAAAGGTCTCACGGAGACGTAGAGCCCAACAAGCCAGGAATGTGGTCAAATATTACCGCCGAGATGCTAGATTGGGTTAGGTTAGGTTATATTACGCTATTGATGTATATGAAGGGCCCACGGAGACGTAGAGGCCAACTAGCCAGGTATGTTGTCAAATATTACCATGGAGATGTTAGGTTGGGTTGGTTAAGTCATATTACGTTAGTGATGTATATAAAAGTCCCACGAAGACGTAGAGGGCAACTCGCCAGGAATGTTTTCAAATATTACCGCCGAGATGATAGGTTGGGTTAAGTTACGTTATATTACGTTATTGATGTATACGAGGGTCACGCGGAGACGTAGAGGCCAACTCGCCAAGAATGTTTTCAAATATTACCGCCGAGATGTTAGGTTGGGTTACGTTAGGTTATCTTACGTTATAGATGTATATAAAGGTCTCACTGAGACGTTGAGGCCAACTCGCCAGGTATGTTGTCAAATATTACAGCCGAGATGTTAGGTTGGGTTAGGTTAGGTTATATTACGTTATAGATGTATATAAAGGTCTCACGGAGACGTAGAGGCCAACAAGCCAGGAATATGGTCAAATATTACCGCCGAGATCCTAGATTGGGTTAGGTTAGGTTATATTACGTTATTGATGTATATGAAGGTCCCACGGAGACGTAGAGGCCAACTCGCCAGGAATGTTTTCAAATATTACCGCCGAGATGTTAGGTTGGGTTAAGTTACGTTATATTACGTTATTGATGTATACGAGGGTCACGCGGAGACGTAGAGGCCAACTCGCCAAGAATGTTTTCAAATATTACCGCCGAGATGTTAGGTTGGGTTACGTTAGGTTATCTTACGTTATAGATGTATATAAAGGTCTCACTGAGACGTTGAGGCCAACTCGCCAGGTATGTTGTCAAATATTACAGCCGAGATGTTAGGTTGGGTTACGTTAGGTTATCTTACGTTATAGATGTAATTAAAGGTCTCACTGAGACGTAGAGGCCAACAAGCCAGGAATATGGTCAAATATTACCGCCGAGATCCTAGATTGGGTTAGGTTAGGTTATATTACGTTATTGATGTATATAAAGGTCCCACGGAAACGGAGAAGCTAACTCGCCAGGAATTTTGTCAAATATTACCGCCGAGATGAATGGTTGGGTTAGGTTAGGATATATTTCGTAATTGATGTATATGAAGGGCCCACGGAGACGAAGAGGCCAACTCGCCAGGTATGTTGTCAAATATTACAGCGGTGTACCGCGGAGATGTTAGGTTGGTTCAGGTTAAGTTATATTACGTTATTGATGTATATAAATGTCCCACGAAGACGTAGAGGCCAACTCGCCAGGAATGTGGTCAAATATTACCGCCGAGATGCTAGATTGGGTTAGGTTAGGTTATATTACGTTATTGATATATATCAAGATCCCACGGAGACGTAGAGGCCAACTCGCCAGGTATGTTGTCAAATATTACCGCGGAGGTGTTAGGTTGGGTTAGGTTAAGTTATATTACGTTATTGATGTATATAAAGGACCCAGGGGGACGTAGAGGCCAACTCGCCAGGAATGTTGTCAAATATTACCGCCGAGATGATAGGTTGGGTTAAGTTACGTTATATTACGTTATTGATGTATGCGAGGGTTACACGGATACGTAGAGGCCAACACGCCAGGAATGATGTGAAATATTACCGCCGAGATGTTAGGTTGGGTTAGGTTAGGTTATATTACGTTACTGATGTATATAAAGGTCCCACGGAGACGTAAAGGCCAACTCGCCGGGAATGTTGTCAAATGTTACCGCCGAGATGATAGGTTAGGTTAGGTTAGGTTATATTTCGTTATTGATGTATATAAAAGCCCCACGAAGACGTAGAGGCCAACTCGCCAGGAATGTGGTAAAATATTACCGCCGAGATGCTAGATTGGGTTAGGTTAGGTTATATTACGTTGTTGATGTATATGAAGGTCTCTCGGAGACGTAGAGGCCAACTCGCCAGGAATGTTTTCAAATATTACCGCCGAGATGTTAGGTTGGGTTAGGTTAGGTTATATTACGTTACTGATGTATATAAAGGTCCCACGGAGACGTAGAGGCCAACTCGCCGGGAATGTTGTCAAATGTTACCACCGAGATGATAGGTTAGGTTAGGTTAGGTTATATTTTGTTATTGTTGTATATGAAGGTCCCTCGGAGACGTAGAGGCCAACTCGCCAGGAATGATGTCAAATATTACCGCCGAGATGTTAGATTGGGTTAGGTTAGGTTATATTACGTTATTGATGTATATGAAGGTCAAACGGAGACGTAGAGGCCAACTCGCCAGGAATGTTGTCAAATATTACCGCCGAGATGATAGGTTGGGTTAGGTTACGTTATATTACGTTATTGATGTATGCGAGGGTTACACGGATACGTAGAGGCCAACACGCCAGGAATGATGTCAAATATTACCGCCGAGATGTTAGGTTGGGTTTGGTTAGGTTATATTACGTTACTGATGTATATAAAGGTCCCACGGAGACGTAAAGGCCAACTCGCCGGGAATGTTGTCAAATGTTACCGCCGAGATGATAGGTTAGGTTAGGTTAGGTTATATTTCGTTATTGATGTATATAAAAGTCCCACGAAGACGTAGAAGCCAACTCGCCAGGAATGTTTTCAAATATTACCGCCGAGATGATAGGTTGGGTTAAGTTACGTTATATTACGTTATTGATGTATACGAGGGTCCCACGGTAACGTAGAGGCCAACTCGCCAGGAATGTTGTCAAATATTACCGCCGATATGATAGGTTGGGTTAGGTTAGGTTATATTTCGTTATTGATGTATATGAAGGTGCCACGGAGACGTAGAGGCCAACTCGCCAGGAATGATGTCAAATATTACCGCCGAGATGTTAGGTTGGGTTAGGTTAGGTTATATTATGTTATTGATGTATATAAAGGTCCCACGGAGACGTAGATGCCAACTCGCCAGGAATGTTTTCAAATATTACCGCCGAGATGTTAGGTTGGGTTAGGTTAGGTTATATTACGTTATTGATGTATATGAAGGTCAAACGGAGACGTAGAGGCCAACTCGCCAGGAATGTTGTCAAATATTACCGCCGAGATGATAGGTTGGGTTAGGTTAGGTTATATTACGTTATAGATGTATATAAAGCTCCCACGGAGACGTAGAGGCCAACAAGCCAGGAATGTGGTGAAATATTACCGCCGAGATGTTAGATTGGGTTAGGTTATGTTATATTACGTTATTGATGTATATAAAGATACCACGGAGACGTAGAGGGCAACTCGCCAGGAATCTTGTCAAATATTATCGCCGAGATGATAGGTTGATTTAGGTTAGGTTATATTTTTGTTATTGATGTATATGAAGGGCCCACGGAGACGTAGAGGCCGACTCGCCAGGTATGTTGTCAAATATTACCGCCGAGATGATAGGTTGGGTTAGGTTAGGTTATATTACGTTATTGATGTATACGAGGGTTACACGGAGACGTAGAGGCCAACTCGCCAAGAATGTTTTCAAATATTACGGCCGAGATGTTAGGTTGGGTTAGGTTAGGTTATCTTACGTTATAGATGTATATAAAGGTCTCACGGAGGCGTAGAGGTCAACAAGCCAGGAATGTGGTCAAATATTATCGCCGAGATGATAGGTTGGGTTAGGTTAGGTTATATTACGTTATTGAAGTATATAAAGGTCCCACGGAAACGTAGAGGCCAACTCGCCAGGAATGTCGTCAAATATTACCGCCGAGATGATAGGTTGGGTTAGGTTAGGTTATATTTCGTTATTGATGTATATGAAGGTCCCACTGAGACGTAGAGGCCAACTCGCCAGGAATGATGTCAAATATTACCGCCGAGATGTTAGATTGGGTTAGGTTAGGTTATATTACGTTGTTGATGTATATGGAGGTCAAACGGAGACGTAGAGGCCAACTCGCCAGGAATGTTGTCAAATATTACCGCCGAGATGTTAGATTGGGTTAGGCTAGCTTATATTATGTTATTGATGTATATAAAGGTCCCACGGAGACGTAGAGGCCAACTCGCCAGGAATGTTGTCAAATGTTACCGCCGAGATGATAGGTTAGGTTAGGTTAGGTTATATTTCGTTATTGATGTATATAAAGGTCCCACGGAGACGTAGAGGCCTACTCGCCAGGAATCTGGTCAAATATTATCGCCGAGATGATAGGTTGATTTAGGTTAGGTTATATTTGGTTATTTATGTATATGAAGGGCCCACGGAGACGTAGAGGCCAACTCGCCAGGAATGTTTTCAAATATTACCGCCGTGATGATAGGTTGGGTTAAGTTACGTTATATTACGTTATTGATGTATACGAGGGTCCCACGGTAACGTAGAGGCCAACTCGCCAGGAATGTTGTCAAATATTACCGCCGATATGATAGGTTGGGTTAGGTTAGGTTATATTTCGTTATTGATGTATATGTAGGTGCCACGGAGACGTAGAGGCCAACTCGCCAGGAATGATGTCAAATATTACCGCCGAGATGTTAGGTTGGGTTAGGTTAAGTTATATTACGTTATTGATGTATATAAAGGTCCCACGGAGACGTAGATGCCATCTCGCCAGGAATGTTTTCAAATATTACCGCCGAGATGTTAGGTTGGGTTAGGTTAGGTTATATTACGTTACTGATGTATATAAAGGTCCCTCGGAGACGTAGAGGCCAACTCGCCAGGAATGATGTCAAATATTACCGCCGAGATGTTAGATTGGGTTAGGTTAGGTTATATTACGTTGTTGATGTATATGGAGGTCAAACGGAGACGTAGAGGCCAACTCGCCAGGAATGTTGTCAAATATTACCGCCGAGATGATAGGTTGGGTTAGGTTAGGTTATATTACGTTATTGATGTATACGAGGGTTACACGGAGACGTAGAGGCCAACTCGCCAAGAATGTTTTCAAATATTACCGCCGAGATGTTAGGTTGGGTTAGGTTAGGTTATCTTACGTTATAGATGTATATAAAGGTCTCACGGAGGCGTAGAGGTCAACAAGCCAGGAATGTGGTCAAATATTACCGCCGAGATGCTAGATTGGGTTAGGTTAGGTTATATTACGTTATAGATGTATATAAAGGTCCCACGGAGACGTAGAGGCCAACAAGCCAGACATGTGGTGAAATATTACCGCCGAGATGTTAGATTGGGTTAGGTTATGTTATATTACGTTATTGATGTATATAAAGATACCACGGAGATGTAGAGGGCAACTCGCCAGGAATCTTGTCAAATATTATCGCCGAGATGATAGGTTGATTTAGGTTAGGTTATATTTTTGTTATTGATGTATATGAAGGGCCCACGGAGACGTAGAGGCCGACTCGCCAGGTATGTTGTCAAATATTACCGCGGAGATGTTAGGTTGTGTTAGGTTAAGTTATATTACGTTATTGATGTATATAAAGGTCCCACGAAGACGTAGAGGCCAACTCGCCAGGAATGTGGTCAAATATTACCGCCGAGATGTTAGATTGGGTTAGGCTAGCTTATATTATGTTATTGATGTATATAAAGATCCCACGGGGACGTAGAGGCCCACTAGCCAGGAATGTTGTCAAATATTATCGCCGAGATGATAGGTTAATTTAGGTTAGGTTATATTTCTTGATTGATGTATATAAAGGACCCACGGAGCCATAGAAGCCAACTCGCCAGGAATGTTGTCAAATATTACCGCCGAGATGTTAGGTTGGGTTAGGTTATGTTATATTACGTTATTGATGTATATAAAGATCCCACGGAGACGTAGAGGCCAACTCGCCATGTATGTTGTCAAATATTACGGCCGAGATGTTAGGTTGGGTTAGGTTAGGTTATATTACGCTATTGATGTATATAAAGGTCCCACTGAGACGTAGAGGCCAACTCGCCAGGAATGTTTTCAAATATTACCGCCGAGATGTTAGGTTGGGTTAGGTTAGGTTATATTACGTTATAGATCTATATGAAGGTCCCACGGAGACGTAGAGGCCAACTCGCCAGGAATGTTTTCAAATATTACCGCCGAGATGTTAGGTTGGGTTAGGTTACGTTATATTACGTTATTGATGTATACGAGGGTTACACGGAGACGTAGAGGCCAACTCGCCAAGAATGTTTTCAAATATTACCGCCGAGATGTTAGGTTGGGTTAGGTTAGGTTATCTTACGTTATAGATGTATATAAAGGTCTCACGGAGACGTAGAGGTCAACATGCCAGGAATGTGGTCAAATATTACCGCGGAGATGTTGGGTTGGGTTAGGTTAAGTTATATTACGTTATTGATGTATACAAAAGTCCCACGAAGACGTAGAGGCCAACTCGCCAGGAATGTGGTCAAATATTCCCGCCGAGATGTTAGATTGGGTTAGGCTAGCTTATATTATGTTATTGATGTATATAAAGGCCCCACGGAGACGTAGAGGACAACTCGCCAGGAATGTGGTCAAATATTACCGCCGAGATGTTAGGTTGGGTTAGGTTATGTTATCTTACGTTATAGATGTATATAAAGGTCTCATGGAGACGTAGAGGCCAACAAGCCAGGAATGTGGTCAAATATTACCGCCGAGATGTTAGATTGGGTTAGGTTATGTTATATTACGTTATTGATGTATATAAAGATCCCAAGGAGACGTAGAGGCCAACTCGCCAGGAATCTGGTCAAATATTATCGCCGAGATGATAGGTTGATTTAGGTTTGGTTATATTTGGTTATTTATGTATATGAAGGGCCCACGGAGACGTAGAGGGCAACTCGCCAGGAATGTTTTCAAATATTACCGCCGAGATGATAGGTTGGGTTAAGTTACGTTATATTACGTTATTGATGTATACGAGGGTCCCACGGTAACGTAGAGGCCAACTCGCCAGGAATGTTGTCAAATATTACCGCCTATATGATAGGTTGGGTTAGGTTAGGTTATATTTCGTTATTGATGTATATGAAGGTGCCACGGAGACGGAGAGACCAACTCGCCAGGAATGATGTCAAATATTACCGCCGAGATGTTAGGTTGGGTTAGGTTAAGTTATATTACGTTATTGATGTATATAAAGGTCCCACGGAGACGTAGATGCCAACTCGCCAGGAATGTTTTCAAATATTACCGCCGAGATGTTAGGTTGGGTTAGGTTAGGTTATATTACGTTATAGATGTATATAAAGGTCTCACGGAGACGTAGAGGCCAACAAGCAGGGAATGTGGTCAAATATTACCGCCGAGATGCTAGATTGGGTTAGGTTAGGTTATATTACGTTATTGATGTATATGAAGGTCTCTCGGACACGTAGAGGCCAACTCGCCAGGAATGTTTTCAAATATTACCGCCGAGATATTAGGTTGGGTTAGGTTAGGTTATATTACGTTACTGATGTATATAAAGGTCCCACGGAAACGTAGAGGCCAACTCGCCAGGAATGTTGTCAAATATTACCGCCGAGATGATAGGTTGGGTTAGGTTAGGTTATATTACGTTATAGATGTATATAAAGGTCTCGCGGAGGCGTAGAGGTCAACAAGCCAGGAATGTGGTCAAATATTATCGCCGAGATGATAGGTTGGGTTAGGTTAGGTTATATTACGTTATTGAAGTATATAAAGGTCCCACGGAAACGTAGAGGCCAACTCGCCAGGAATGTCGTCAAATATTACCGCCGAGATGATAGGTTGGGTTAGGTTAGGTTATATTTCGTTATTGATGTATATGAAGGTCCCACTGAGACGTAGAGGCCAACTCGCCAGGAATGATGTCAAATATTACCGCCGAGATGTTAGATTGGGTTAGGTTAGGTTATATTACGTTGTTGATGTATATGGAGGTCAAACGGAGACGTAGAGGCCAACTCGCCAGGAATGTTGTCAAATATTACCGCCGAGATGTTAGATTGGGTTAGGCTAGCTTATATTATGTTATTGATGTATATAAAGGTCCCACGGAGACGTAGAGGCCAACTCGCCAGGAATGTTGTCAAATGTTACCGCCGAGATGATAGGTTAGGTTAGGTTATATTTCGTTATTGATGTATATAAAGGTCCCACGGAGACGTAGAGGCCTACTCGCCAGGAATCTGGTCAAATATTATCGCCGAGATGATAGGTTGATTTAGGTTAGGTTATATTTGGTTATTTATGTATATGAAGGGCCCACGGAGACGTAGAGGCCAACTCGCCAGGTATGTTGTCAAATATTACCGCCGAGATGTTAGGTGGGTTAGGTTAGGTTATATTACGTTATTGGTGTATATAAAGTTCCCACGGAGACGGAGAAGCCACCTCGTCAGGAATGATGTCAAATATTACCGCCGAGATGTTAGGTTGGGTTAGGTTAGGTTATATTACGTTATTGATGTATATAAAGGTCCCACGGAGACGTAGATGCCAACTCGCCAGGAATGTTTTCAAATATTACCGCCGTGATGTTAGGTTGGGTTAGGTTAGGTTATATTACGTTATAGATGTATATAAAGGTCTCACGGAGACGTAGAGCCCAACAAGCCAGGAATGTGGTCAAATATTACCGCCGAGATGCTAGATTGGGTTAGGTTAGGTTATATTACGCTATTGATGTATATGAAGGTCCCACGGAGACGTAGAGGCCAACTCGCCAGCAATGTTTTCAAATATTACCGCCGAGATGTTAGGTTGGCTTAGGTTAGGTTATATTACGTTATTGATGTATATGAAGGTCAAACGGAGACGTAGAGGCCAACTCGCCAGGAATGTTGTGAAATATTACCGCCGAGATGATAGGTTGGGTTAGGTTAGGTTATATTACGTTATAGATGTATATAAAGGTCCCACGGAGACGTAGAGACCAACAAGCCAGGCATGTGGTCAAATATTACCGCCGAGATGTTAGATTGGGTTAGGTTATGTTATATTACGTTATTGATGTATATAAAGAACCCACGGAGACGTAGAGGCCAACTCGCCAGGAATCTTGTCAAATATTATCGCCGAGATGATAGGTTGATTTAGGTTAGGTTATATTTCGTTATTGATGTATATGAAGGGCCCACGGAGACGTAGAGGCCAACTAGCCAGGTATGTTGTCAAATATTACCGCGGAGATGTTAGGTTGGGTTGGTTAAGTCATATTACGTTATTGATGTATATAAAAGTCCCACGAAGACGTAGAGGGCAACTCGCCAGGAATGTTTTCAAATATTACCGCCGAGATGATAGGTTGGGTTAAGTTACGTTATATTACGTTATTGATGTATACGAGGGTTACGCGGAGACGTAGAGGCCAACTCGCCAAGAATGTTTTCAAATATTACCGCCGAGATGTTAGGTTGGGTTACGTTAGGTTATCTTACGTTATAGATGTATATAAAGGTCTCACGGAGACGTAGAGGTCAACAAGCCAGGAATGTGGTCAAATATTACCGCCGAGATGCTAGATTGGGTTAGGTTTGGTTATATTACGTTATTGAAGTATATAAAGGTCCCACGAAGACGTAGAGGCCAACTCGCCAGGAATGTTTTCAAATATTACCGCCGAGATGTTAGGTTGGGTTAGGTTAGGTTATATTACGTTATTGATGTATATGAAGGTCAAACGGAGACGTAGAGGCCAACTCGCCATGTATGTTGTCAAATATTACCGCCCAGATGTTAGGTTGGGTTAGGTTAGGTTAAATTACGCTATTGATTTATATAAAGGTCCCACTGAGACGTAGAGGCCAACTCGCCAGGAATGTTTTCAAATATTAGCGCCGAGATGTTAGGTTGGGTTAGGTTAGGTTATATTACGTTATAGATCTATATGAAGGTCCCACGGAGACGTAGAGTCCAATAAGCCAGGAACGTGGTCAAATATTACCGCCGAAATGTTAGGTTGGGTTAGGTTAGGTTATATTACGTTATTGATGTATATAAAGGTCCCACGGAAACGGAGAAGCCAACTCGCCAGGAATTTTGTCAAATATTACCGCCGAGATGAATGGTTGGGTTAGGTTAGGATATATTTCGTTATTGATGTATATGAAGGGCCCACGGAGACGAAGAGGCCAACTCGCCAGGTATGTTGTCAAATATTACCGCGGAGTACCGCGGAGATGTTAGGTTGGTTCAGGTTAAGTTATATTACGTTATTGATGTATATAAATGTCCCACGAAGACGTAGAGGCCAACTCGCCAGGAATGTGGTCAAATATTACCGCCGAGATGCTAGATTGGGTTAGGTTAGGTTATATTACGTTATTGATATATATCAAGATCCCACGGAGACGTAGAGGCCAACTCGCCAGGTATGTTGTCAAATATTACCGCGGAGGTGTTAGGTTGGGTTAGGTTAAGTTATATTACGTTATTGATGTATATAAAGGACCCAGGGAGACGTAGAGGCCAACTCGCCAGGAATGTTGTCAAATATTACCGCCGAGATGATAGGTTGGGTTAAGTTACGTTATATTACGTTATTGATGTATGCGAGGGTTACACGGATACGTAGAGGCCAACACGCCAGGAATGATGTCAAATATTACCGCCGAGATGTTAGGTTGGGTTAGGTTAGGTTATATTACGTTACTGATGTATATAAAGGTCCCACGGAGACGTAAAGGCCAACTCGCCGGGAATGTTGTCAAATGTTACCGCCGAGATGATAGGTTAGGTTAGGTTAGGTTATATTTCGTTATAGATGTATATAAAGCTCCCACGGAGACGTAGAGGCCAACAAGCCAGGAATGTGGTGAAATATTACCGCCGAGATGTTAGATTGGGTTAGGTTATGTTATATTACGTTATTGATGTATATAAAGATACCACGGAGACGTAGAGGGCAACTCGCCAGGAATCTTGTCAAATATTATCGCCGAGATGATAGGTTGATTTAGGTTAGGTTATATTCTTGTTATTGATGTATATGAAGGGCCCACGGAGACGTAGAGGCCGACTCGCCAGGTATGTTGTCAAATATTACCGCCGAGATGATAGGTTGGGTTAGGTTAGGTTATATTACGTTATTGATGTATACGAGGGTTACACGGAGACGTAGAGGCCAACTCGCCAAGAATGTTTTCAAATATTACGGCCGAGATGTTAGGTTGGGTTAGGTTAGGTTATCTTACGTTATAGATGTATATAAAGGTCTCACGGAGGCGTAGAGGTCAACAAGCCAGGAATGTGGTCAAATATTATCGCCGAGATGATAGGTTGGGTTAGGTTAGGTTATATTACGTTATTGAAGTATATAAAGGTCCCACGGAAACGTAGAGGCCAACTCGCCAGGAATGTCGTCAAATATTACCGCCGAGATGATAGGTTGGGTTAGGTTAGGTTATATTTCGTTATTGATGTATATGAAGGTCCCACTGAGACGTAGAGGCCAACTCGCCAGGAATGATGTCAAATATTACCGCCGAGATGTTAGATTGGGTTAGGTTAGGTTATATTACGTTGTTGATGTATATGGAGGTCAAACGGAGACGTAGAGGCCAACTCGCCAGGAATGTTGTCAAATATTACCGCCGAGATGTTAGATTGGGTTAGGCTAGCTTATATTATGTTATTGATGTATATAAAGGTCCCACGGAGACGTAGAGGCCAACTCGCCAGGAATGTTGTCAAATGTTACCGCCGAGATGATAGGTTAGGTTAGGTTATATTTCGTTATTGATGTATATAAAGGTCCCACGGAGACGTAGAGGCCTACTCGCCAGGAATCTGGTCAAATATTATCGCCGAGATGATAGGTTGATTTAGGTTAGGTTATATTTGGTTATTTATGTATATGAAGGGCCCACGGAGACGTAGAGGCCAACTCGCCAGGTATGTTGTCAAATATTACCGCCGAGATGTTAGGTGGGTTAGGTTAGGTTATATTACGTTATTGGTGTATATAAAGTTCCCACGGAGACGGAGAAGCCACCTCGTCAGGAATGATGTCAAATATTACCGCCGAGATGTTAGGTTGGGTTAGGTTAGGTTATATTACGTTATTGATGTATATAAAGGTCCCACGGAGACGTAGATGCCAACTCGCCAGGAATGTTTTCAAATATTACCGCCGTGATGTTAGGTTGGGTTAGGTTAGGTTATATTACGTTATAGATGTATATAAAGGTCTCACGGAGACGTAGAGCCCAACAAGCCAGGAATGTGGTCAAATATTACCGCCGAGATGCTAGATTGGGTTAGGTTAGGTTATATTACGCTATTGATGTATATGAAGGTCCCACGGAGACGTAGAGGCCAACTCGCCAGCAATGTTTTCAAATATTACCGCCGAGATGTTAGGTTGGCTTAGGTTAGGTTATATTACGTTATTGATGTATATGAAGGTCAAACGGAGACGTAGAGGCCATCTCGCCAGGAATGTTGTGAAATATTACCGCCGAGATGATAGGTTGGGTTAGGTTAGGTTATATTACGTTATAGATGTATATAAAGGTCCCACGGAGACGTAGAGACCAACAAGCCAGGCATGTGGTCAAATATTACCGCCGAGATGTTAGATTGGGTTAGGTTATGTTATATTACGTTATTGATGTATATAAAGAACCCACGGAGACGTAGAGGCCAACTCGCCAGGAATCTTGTCAAATATTATCGCCGAGATGATAGGTTGATTTAGGTTAGGTTATATTTCGTTATTGATGTATATGAAGGGCCCACGGAGACGTAGAGGCCAACTAGCCAGGTATGTTGTCAAATATTACCGCGGAGATGTTAGGTTGGGTTGGTTAAGTCATATTACGTTATTGATGTATATAAAAGTCCCACGAAGACGTAGAGGGCAACTCGCCAGGAATGTTTTCAAATATTACCGCCGAGATGATAGGTTGGGTTAAGTTACGTTATATTACGTTATTGATGTATACGAGGGTTACGCGGAGACGTAGAGGCCAACTCGCCAAGAATGTTTTCAAATATTACCGCCGAGATGTTAGGTTGGGTTACGTTAGGTTATCTTACGTTATAGATGTATATAAAGGTCTCACGGAGACGTAGAGGTCAACAAGCCAGGAATGTGGTCAAATATTACCGCCGAGATGCTAGATTGGGTTAGGTTTGGTTATATTACGTTATTGAAGTATATAAAGGTCCCACGAAGACGTAGAGGCCAACTCGCCAGGAATGTTTTCAAATATTACCGCCGAGATGTTAGGTTGGGTTAGGTTAGGTTATATTACGTTATTGATGTATATGAAGGTCAAACGGAGACGTAGAGGCCAACTCGCCATGTATGTTGTCAAATATTACCGCCCAGATGTTAGGTTGGGTTAGGTTAGGTTAAATTACGCTATTGATTTATATAAAGGTCCCACTGAGACGTAGAGGCCAACTCGCCAGGAATGTTTTCAAATATTAGCGCCGAGATGTTAGGTTGGGTTAGGTTAGGTTATATTACGTTATAGATCTATATGAAGGTCCCACGGAGACGTAGAGTCCAATAAGCCAGGAACGTGGTCAAATATTACCGCCGAAATGTTAGGTTGGGTTAGGTTAGGTTATATTACGTTATTGATGTATATAAAGGTCCCACGGAAACGGAGAAGCCAACTCATCAGGAATTTTGTCAAATATTACCGCCGAGATGAATGGTTGGGTTAGGTTAGGATATATTTCGTTATTGATGTATATGAAGGGCCCACGGAGACGAAGAGGCCAACTCGCCAGGTATGTTGTCAAATATTACCGCGGAGTACCGCGGAGATGTTAGGTTGGTTCAGGTTAAGTTATATTACGTTATTGATGTATATAAATGTCCCACGAAGACGTAGAGGCCAACTCGCCAGGAATGTGGTCAAATATTACCGCCGAGATGCTAGATTGGGTTAGGTTAGGTTATATTACGTTATTGATATATATCAAGATCCCACGGAGACGTAGAGGCCAACTCGCCAGGTATGTTGTCAAATATTACCGCGGAGGTGTTAGGTTGGGTTAGGTTAAGTTATATTACGTTATTGATGTATATAAAGGACCCAGGGAGACGTAGAGGCCAACTCGCCAGGAATGTTGTCAAATATTACCGCCGAGATGATAGGTTGGGTTAAGTTACGTTATATTACGTTATTGATGTATGCGAGGGTTACACGGATACGTAGAGGCCAACACGCCAGGAATGATGTCAAATATTACCGGCGAGATGTTAGGTTGGGTTAGGTTAGGTTATATTACGTTACTGATGTATATAAAGGTCCCACGGAGACGTAAAGGCCAACTCGCCGGGAATGTTGTCAAATGTTACCGCCGAGATGATAGGTTAGGTTAGGTTAGGTTATATTTCGTTATTGATGTATATAAAAGTCCCACGAAGACGTAGAGGCCAACTCGCCAGGAATGTGGTCAAATATTATCGCCGAGATGATAGGTTGATTTAGGTTAGGTTATATTTGGTTATTTATGTATATGAAGGGCCCACGGAGACGTAGAGGCCAACTCGCCAGGAATGTTTTCAAATATTACCGCCGTGATGATAGGTTGGGTTAAGTTACGTTATATTACGTTATTGATGTATACGAGGGTCCCACGGTAACGTAGAGGCCAACTCGCCAGGAATGTTGTCAAATATTACCGCCGATATGATAGGTTGGGTTAGGTTAGGTTATATTTCGTTATTGATGTATATGAAGGTGCCACGGAGACGTAGAGGCCAACTCGCCAGGAATGATGTCAAATATTACCGCCGAGATGTCAGGTTGTGTTAGGTTAGGTTATATTACTTCATAGACGTATACAGTGTTCCCACTGAGAAGTAGGGGCCGACAAGCAAGGAATGTTGTTAAACGGTACCCCGAGAGATAAGGTTGGGTTAGGTTAAGTTATATTACGTTATTGATGTATATAAAGGTCCCACGGAGACGTAGATGCCAAATCGCCAGGAATGTTTTCAAATATTACCGCCGAGATGTTAGGTTGGGTTAGGTTAGGTTATATTACGTTATAGATGTATATAAAGGTCCCACGGAGACGTAGAGGCCAACAAGCCAGGCATGTGGTCAAATATTACCGCCGAGATGTTAGATTGGGTTAGGTTATGTTATATTACGTTATTGATGTATATAAAGATCCCACGGAGACGTAGAGGCCAACTTGCCAGGAATCTGGTCAAATATTATCGCCGAGATGATAGGTTGATTTAGGTTAGGTTATATTTCGTTATTGATGTATATGAAGGGCCCACGGAGACGTAGAGGCCAACTCGCCAGGTATGTTGTCAAATATTACCGCGGAGATGTTAGGTTGGGTTGGTTAAGTTATATTACGTTATTGATGTATATAAAAGTCCCACGAAGACGTAGAGGCCAACTCGCCAGGAATGTTTTCAAATATTACCGCCGAGATGATAGGTTGGGTTAAGTTACGTTATATTACGTTATTGATGTATACGAGGGTTACGCGGAGACGTAGAGGCCAACTCGCCAAGAATGTTTTCAAATATTACCGCCGAGATGTTAGGTTGGGTTACGTTAGGTTATCTTACGTTATAGATGTATATAAAGGTCTCACGAAGACGTAGAGGCCAACTCGCCAGGAATGTGGTCAAATATTACCGCCGAGATGCTAGATTGGGTTAGGTTAGGTTATATTACGTTGTTGATGTATATGAAGTTCTCTCCGAGACGTAGAGGCCAACTCGCCAGGAATGTTTTCAAATATTACCGCCGTGATGTTAGGTTGGGTTAGGTTAGGTTATATTACGTTATAGATGTATATAAAGGTCTCACGGAGACGTAGAGCCCAACAAGCCAGGAATGTGGTCAAATATTACCGCCGAGATGCTAGATTGGGTTAGGTTAGGTTATATTACGCTATTGATGTATATGAAGGTCCCACGGAGACGTAGAGGCCAACTCGCCAGCAATGTTTTCAAATATTACCGCCGAGATGTTAGGTTGGCTTAGGTTAGGTTATATTACGTTATTGATGTATATGAAGGTCAAACGGAGACGTAGAGGCCAACTCGCCAGGAATGTTGTGAAATATTACCGCCGAGATGATAGGTTGGATTAGGTTAGGTTATATTACGTTATAGATGTATATAAAGGTCCCACGGAGACGTAGAGACCAACAAGCCAGGCATGTGGTCAAATATTACCGCCGAGATGTTAGATTGGGTTAGGTTATGTTATATTACGTTATTGATGTATATAAAGAACCCACGGAGACGTAGAGGCCAACTCGCCAGGAATCTTGTCAAATATTATCGCCGAGATGATAGGTTGATTTAGGTTAGGTTATATTTCGTTATTGATGTATATGAAGGGCCCACGGAGACGTAGAGGCCAACTAGCCAGGTATGTTGTCAAATATTACCGCGGAGATGTTAGGTTGGGTTGGTTAAGTCATATTACGTTATTGATGTATATAAAAGTCCCACGAAGACGTAGAGGGCAACTCGCCAGGAAAGTTTTCAAATATTACCGCCGAGATGATAGGTTGGGTTAAGTTACGTTATATTACGTTATTGATGTATACGAGGGTTACGCGGAGACGTAGAGGCCAACTCGCCAAGAATGTTTTCAAATATTACCGCCGAGATGATAGGTTGGGTTACGTTAGGTTATCTTACGTTATAGATGTATATTAAGGTCTCACGGAGACGTAGAGGTCAACAAGCCAGGAATGTGGTCAAATATTACCGCCGAGATGCTAGATTGGGTTAGGTTTGGTTATATTACGTTATTGAAGTATATAAAGGTCCCACGAAGACGTAGAGGCCAACTCGCCAGGAATGTTTTCAAATATTACCGCCGAGATGTTAGGTTGGGTTAGGTTAGGTTATATTACGTTATTGATGTATATGAAGGTCAAACGGAGACGTAGAGGCCAACTCGCCATGTATGTTGTCAAATATTACCGCCCAGATGTTAGGTTGGGTTAGGTTAGGTTATATTACGCTATTGATTTATATAAAGGTCCCAATGAGACGTAGAGGCCAACTCGCCAGGAATGTTTTCAAATATTAGCGCCGAGATGTTAGGTTGGGTTAGGTTAGGTTATATTACGTTATAGATCTATATGAAGGTCCCACGGAGACGTAGAGTCCAATAAGCCAGGAACGTGGTCAAATATTACCGCCGAAATGTTAGGTTGGGTTAGGTTAGGTTATATTACGTTATTGATGTATATAAGGGTCCCACGGAAACGGAGAAGCCAACTCGCCAGGAATTTTGTCAAATATTACCGCCGAGATGAATGGTTGGGTTAGGTTAGGATATATTTCGTTATTGATGTATATGAAGGGCCCACGGAGACGAAGAGGCCAACTCGCCAGGTATGTTGTCAAATATTACCGCGGAGTACCGCGGAGATGTTAGGTTGGTTCAGGTTAAGTTATATTACGTTATTGATGTATATAAATGTCCCACGAAGACGTAGAGGCCAACTCGCCAGGAATGTGGTCAAATATTACCGCCGAGATGCTAGATTGGGTTAGGTTAGGTTATATTACGTTATTGATATATATCAAGATCCCACGGAGACGTAGAGGCCAACTCGCCAGGTATGTTGTCAAATATTACCGCGGAGGTGTTAGGTTGGGTTAGGTTAAGTTATATTACGTTATTGATGTATATAAAGGACCCAGGGAGACGTAGAGGCCAACTCGCCAGGAATGTTGTCAAATATTACCGCCGAGATGATAGGTTGGGTTAAGTTACGTTATATTACGTTATTGATGTATGCGAGGGTTACACGGATACGTAGAGGCCAACACGCCAGGAATGATGTCAAATATTACCGCCGAGATGTTAGGTTGGGTTAGGTTAGGTTATATTACGTTACTGATGTATATAAAGGTCCCACGGAGACGTAAAGGCCAACTCGCCGGGAATGTTGTCAAATGTTACCGCCGAGATGATAGGTTAGGTTAGGTTAGGTTATATTTCGTTATTGATGTATATAAAAGTCCCACGAAGACGTAGAGGCCAACTCGCCAGGAATGTGGTCAAATATTATCGCCGAGATGATAGGTTGATTTAGGTTAGGTTATATTTGGTTATTTATGTATATGAAGGGCCCACGGAGACGTAGAGGCCAACTCGCCAGGAATGTTTTCAAATATTACCGCCGTGATGATAGGTTGGGTTAAGTTACGTTATATTACGTTATTGATGTATACGAGGGTCCCACGGTAACGTAGAGGCCAACTCGCCAGGAATGTTTTCAAATATTACCGCCGAGATGTTAGGCTGGGTTAGGTTAGTTTATATTACGTTATAGATGTATATAAAGGTCCCACGTAGACGTAGAGGCCAACAAGCCAGGCATGTGGTCAAATATTACCGCCGAGATGTTAGATTGGGTTAGGTTATGTTATATTACGTTATTGATGTATATAAAGATCCCACGGAGACGTAGAGGCCAACTTGCCAGGAATCTGGTCAAATATTATCGCCGAGATGATAGGTTGATTTAGGTTAGGTTATATTTCGTTATTGATGTATATGAAGGGCCCACGGAGACGTAGAGGCCAACTCGCCAGGTATGTTGTCAAATATTACCGCGGAGATGTTAGGTTGGGTTGGTTAAGTTATATTACGTTATTGATGTATATAAAAGTCCCACGAAGACGTAGAGGCCAACTCGCCAGGAATGTTTTCAAATATTACCGCCGAGATGATAGGTTGGGTTAAGTTACGTTATATTACGTTATTGATGTATACGAGGGTTACGCGGAGACGTAGAGGCCAACTCGCCAAGAATGTTTTCAAATATTACCGCCGAGATGATAGGTTGGGTTACGTTAGGTTATCTTACGTTATAGATGTATATTAAGGTCTCACGGAGACGTAGAGGTCAACAAGCCAGGAATGTGGTCAAATATTACCGCCGAGATGCTAGATTGGGTTAGGTTTGGTTATATTACGTTATTGAAGTATATAAAGGTCCCACGAAGACGTAGAGGCCAACTCGCCAGGAATGTTTTCAAATATTACCGCCGAGATGTTAGGTTGGGTTAGGTTAGGTTATATTACGTTATTGATGTATATGAAGGTCAAACGGAGACGTAGAGGCCAACTCGCCATGTATGTTGTCAAATATTACCGCCCAGATGTTAGGTTGGGTTAGGTTAGGTTATATTACGCTATTGATTTATATAAAGGTCCCACTGAGACGTAGAGGCCAACTCGCCAGGAATGTTTTCAAATATTAGCGCCGAGATGTTAGGTTGGGTTAGGTTAGGTTATATTACGTTATAGATCTATATGAAGGTCCCACGGAGACGTAGAGTCCAATAAGCCAGGAACGTGGTCAAATATTACCGCCGAAATGTTAGGTTGGGTTAGGTTAGGTTATATTACGTTATTGATGTATATAAGGGTCCCACGGAAACGGAGAAGCCAACTCGCCAGGAATTTTGTCAAATATTACCGCCGAGATGAATGGTTGGGTTAGGTTAGGATATATTTCGTTATTGATGTATATGAAGGGCCCACGGAGACGAAGAGGCCAACTCGCCAGGTATGTTGTCAAATATTACCGCGGAGTACCGCGGAGATGTTAGGTTGGTTCAGGTTAAGTTATATTACGTTATTGATGTATATAAATGTCCCACGAAGACGTAGAGGCCAACTCGCCAGGAATGTGGTCAAATATTACCGCCGAGATGCTAGATTGGGTTAGGTTAGGTTATATTACGTTATTGATATATATCAAGATCCCACGGAGAAGTAGAGGCCAACTCGCCAGGTATGTTGTCAAATATTACCGCGGAGGTGTTAGGTTGGGTTAGGTTAAGTTATATTACGTTATTGATGTATATAAAGGACCCAGGGAGACGTAGAGGCCAACTCGCCAGGAATGTTGTCAAATATTACCGCCGAGATGATAGGTTGGGTTAAGTTACGTTATATTACGTTATTGATGTATGCGAGGGTTACACGGATACGTAGAGGCCAACACGCCAGGAATGATGTCAAATATTACCGCCGAGATGTTAGGTTGGGTTAGGTTAGGTTATATTACGTTACTGATGTATATAAAGGTCCCACGGAGACGTAAAGGCCAACTCGCCGGGAATGTTGTCAAATGTTACCGCCGAGATGATAGGTTAGGTTAGGTTAGGTTATATTTCGTTATTGATGTATATAAAAGTCCCACGAAGACGTAGAGGCCAACTCGCCAGGAATGTGGTCAAATATTATCGCCGAGATGATAGGTTGATTTAGGTTAGGTTATATTTGGTTATTTATGTATATGAAGGGCCCACGGAGACGTAGAGGCCAACTCGCCAGGAATGTTTTCAAATATTACCGCCGTGATGATAGGTTGGGTTAAGTTACGTTATATTACGTTATTGATGTATACGAGGGTCCCACGGTAACGTAGAGGCCAACTCGCCAGGAATGTTGTCAAATATTACCGCCGATATGATAGGTTGGGTTAGGTTAGGTTATATTTCGTTATTGATGTATATGAAGGTGCCACGGAGACGTAGAGGCCAACTCGCCAGGAATGATGTCAAATATTACCGCCGAGATGTTAGGTTGGGTTAGGTTAAGTTATATTACGTTATTGATGTATATAAAGGTCCCACGGAGACGTAGATGCCAAATCGCCAGGAATGTTTTCAAATATTACCGCCGAGATGTTAGGTTGGGTTAGGTTAGGTTATATTACGTTATAGATGTATATAAAGGTCCCACGTAGACGTAGAGGCCAACAAGCCAGGCATGTGGTCAAAAATTACCGCCGAGATGTTAGATTGGGTTAGGTTATGTTATATTACGTTATTGATGTATATAAAGATCCCACGGAGACGTAGAGGCCAACTTGCCAGGAATCTGGTCAAATATTATCGCCGAGATGATAGGTTGATTTAGGTTAGGTTATATTTCGTTATTGATGTATATGAAGGGCCCACGGAGACGTAGAGGCCAACTCGCCAGGTATGTTGTCAAATATTACCGCGGAGATGTTAGGTTGAGTTGGTTAAGTTATATTACGTTATTGATGTATATAAAAGTCCCACGAAGACGTAGAGGCCAACTCGCCAGGAATGTTTTCAAATATTACCGCCGAGATGATAGGTTGGGTTAAGTTACGTTATATTACGTTATTGATGTATACGAGGGTTACGCGGAGACGTAGAGGCCAACTCGCCAAGAATGTTTTCAAATATTACCGCCGAGATGTTAGGTTGGGTTACGTTAGGTTATCTTACGTTATAGATGTATATAAAGGTCTCACGAAGACGTAGAGGCCAACTCGCCAGGAATGTGGTCAAATATTACCGCCGAGATGCTAGATTGGGTTAGGTTAGGTTATATTACGTTGTTGATGTATATGAAGGTCTCTCCGAGACGTAGAGGCCAGCTCGCCAGGAATGTTTTCAAATATTACCGCCGAGATGTTAGGTTGGGTTAGGTTAGGTTATATTACGTTATTGATGTATATAAAGGTCCCACGGAAACGGAGAAGCCAACTCGCCAGGAATTTTGTCAAATATTACCGCCGAGATGAATGGTTGGGTTAGGTTAGGATATATTTCGTTATTGATGTATATGAAGGGCCCACGGAGACGAAGAGGCCAACTCGCCAGGTATGTTGTCAAATATTACCGCGGAGTACCGCGGAGATGTTAGGTTGGTTCAGGTTAAGTTATATTACGTTATTGATGTATATAAATGTCCCACGAAGACGTAGAGGCCAACTCGCCAGGAATGTGGTCAAATATTACCGCCGAGATGATAGATTGGGTTAGGTTAGGTTATATTACGTTATTGATATATATCAAGATCCCACGGAGACGTAGAGGCCAACTCGCCAGGTATGTTGTCAAATATTACCGCGGAGGTGTTAGGTTGGGTTAGGTTAAGTTATATTACGTTATTGATGTATATAAAGGACCCAGGGAGACGTAGAGGCCAACTCGCCAGGAATGTTGTCAAATATTACCGCCGAGATGATAGGTTGGGTTAAGTTACGTTATATTACGTTATTGATGTATGCGAGGGTTACACGGATACGTAGAGGCCAACACGCCAGGAATGATGTCAAATATTACCGCCGAGATGTTAGGTTGGGTTAGGTTAGGTTATATTACGTTACTGATGTATATAAAGGTCCCACGGAGACGTAAAGGCCAACTCGCCGGGAATGTTGTCAAATGTTACCGCCGAGATGATAGGTTAGGTTAGGTTAGGTTATATTTCGTTATTGATGTATATAAAAGTCCCACGAAGACGTAGAGGCCAACTCGCCAGGAATGTGGTCAAATATTATCGCCGAGATGATAGGTTGATTTAGGTTAGGTTATATTTGGTTATTTATGTATATGAAGGGCCCACGGAGACGTAGAGGCCAACTCGCCAGGAATGTTTTCAAATATTACCGCCGTGATGATAGGTTGGGTTAAGTTACGTTATATTACGTTATTGATGTATACGAGGGTCCCACGGTAACGTAGAGGCCAACTCGCCAGGAATGTTGTCAAATATTACCGCCGATATGATAGGTTGGGTTAGGTTAGGTTATATTTCGTTATTGATGTATATGAAGGTGCCACGGAGACGTAGAGGCCAACTCGCCAGGAATGATGTCAAATATTACCGCCGAGATGTTAGGTTGGGTTAGGTTAAGTTATATTACGTTATTGATGTATATAAAGGTCCCACGGAGACGTAGATGCCAAATCGCCAGGAATGTTTTCAAATATTACCGTCGAGATGTTAGGTTGGGTTAGGTTAGGTTATATTACGTTATAGATGTATATAAAGGTCCCACGTAGACGTAGAGGCCAACAAGCCAGGCATGTGGTCAAATATTACCGCCGAGATGTTAGATTGGGTTAGGTTATGTTATATTACGTTATTGATGTATATAAAGATCCCACGGAGACGTAGAGGCCAACTTGCCAGGAATCTGGTCAAATATTATCGCCGAGATGATAGGTTGATTTAGGTTAGGTTATATTTCGTTATTGATGTATATGAAGGGCCCACGGAGACGTAGAGGCCAACTCGCCAGGTATGTTGTCAAATATTACCGCGGAGATGTTAAGTTGGGTTGGTTAAGTTATATTACGTTATTGATGTATATAAAAGTCCCACGAAGACGTAGAGGCCAACTCGCCAGGAATGTTTTCAAATATTACCGCCGAGATGATAGGTTGGGTTAAGTTACGTTATATTACGTTATTGATGTATACGAGGGTTACGCGGAGACGTAGAGGCCAACTCGCCAAGAATGTTTTCAAATATTACCGCCGAGATGTTAGGTTGGGTTACGTTAGGTTATCTTACGTTATAGATGTATATAAAGGTCTCACGGAGACGTAGAGGTCAACAAGCCAGGAATGTGGTCAAATATTACCGCCGAGATGCTAGATTGGGTTAGGTTTGGTTATATTACGTTATTGAAGTATATAAAGGTCCCACGAAGACGTAGAGGCCAACTCGCCAGTAATGTTTTCAAATATTACCGCCGAGATGTTAGGTTGGGTTAGGTTAGGTTATATTACGTTATTGATGTATATGAAGGTCAAACGGAGACGTAGAGGCCAACTCGCCATGTATGTTGTCAAATATTACCGCCCAGATGTTAGGTTGGGTTAGGTTAGGTTAAATTACGCTATTGATTTATATAAAGGTCCCACTGAGACGTAGAGGCCAACTCGCCAGGAATGTTTTCAAATATTAGCGCCGAGATGTTAGGTTGGGTTAGGTTAGGTTATATTACGTTACTGATGTATATAAAGGTCCCACGGAGACGTAAAGGCCAACTCGCCGGGAATGTTGTCAAATGTTACCGCCGAGATGATAGGTTAGGTTAGGTTAGGTTATATTTCGTTATTGATGTATATAAAAGTCCCACGAAGACGTAGAGGCCAACTCGCCAGGAATGTGGTCAAATATTACCGCCGAGATGCTAGATTGGGTTAGGTTAGGTTATATTACGTTGTTGATGTATATGAAGGTCTCTCGGAGACGTAGAGGCCAACTCGCCAGGAATGTTTTCAAATATTACCGCCGAGATGTTAGGCTGGGTTAGGTTAGGTTATATTACGTTACTGATGTATATAAAGGTCCCACGGAAACGTAGAGGCCAACTCGCCGGGAATGTTGTCAAATGTTACCACCGAGATGATAGGTTAGGTTAGGTTAGGTTATATTTCGTTATTGTTGTATATGAAGGTCCCTCGGAGACGTAGAGGCCATCTCGCCAGGAATGATGTCAAATACTACCGCCGAGATGTTAGATTGGGTTAGGTTAGGTTATATTACGTTATTGATGTATATGAAGGTCAAACGGAGACGTAGAGGCCAACTCGCCAGGAATGTTGTCAAATATTACCGCCGAGATGATAGGTTGGGTTAGGTTAGGTTATATTACGTTATAGATGTATATAAAGGTCCCACGGAGACGTAGAGGCCAACAAGCCAGGAATGTGGTCAAATATTACCGCCGAGATGTTAGATTGGGTTAGGTTATGTTATATTACGTTATTGATGTATATAAAGATCCCACGGAGACGTAGAGGCCAACTCGCCAGGAATGTTGTCAAATATTACCGCCGATATGATAGGTTGGGTTAGGTTAGGTTATATTTCGTTATTGATGTATATGAAGGTGCCACGGAGACGTAGAGGCCAACTCGCCAGGAATGATGTCAAATATTACCGCCGAGATGTTAGGTTGGGTTAGGTTAAGTTATATTACGTTATTGATGTATATAAAGGTCCCACGGAGACGTAGATGCCAAATCGCCAGGAATGTTTTCAAATATTACCGTCGAGATGTTAGGTTGGGTTAGGTTAGGTTATATTACGTTATAGATGTATATAAAGGTCCCACGTAGACGTAGAGGCCAACAAGCCAGGCATGTGGTCAAATATTACCGCCGAGATGTTAGATTGGGTTAGGTTATGTTATATTACGTTATTGATGTATATAAAGATCCCACGGAGACGTAGAGGCCAACTTGCCAGGAATCTGGTCAAATATTATCGCCGAGATGATAGGTTGATTTAGGTTAGGTTATATTTCGTTATTGATGTATATGAAGGGCCCACGGAGACGTAGAGGCCAACTCGCCAGGTATGTTGTCAAATATTACCGCGGAGATGTTAAGTTGGGTTGGTTAAGTTATATTACGTTATTGATGTATATAAAAGTCCCACGAAGACGTAGAGGCCAACTCGCCAGGAATGTTTTCAAATATTACCGCCGAGATGATAGGTTGGGTTAAGTTACGTTATATTACGTTATTGATGTATACGAGGGCTACGCGGAGACGTAGAGGCCAACTCGCCAAGAATGTTTTCAAATATTACCGCCGAGATGTTAGGTTGGGTTACGTTAGGTTATCTTACGTTATAGATGTATATAAAGGTCTCACGACGACGTAGAGGCCAACTCGCCAGGAATGTGGTCAAATATTATCGCCGAGATGATAGGTTGATTTAGGTTAGGTTATATTTGGTTATTTATGTATATGAAGGGCCCACGGAGACGTAGAGGCCAACTCGCCAGGTATGTTGTCAAATATTACCGCCGAGATGTTAGGTGGGTTAGGTTAGGTTATATTACGTTATTGGTGTATATAAAGTTCCCACGGAGACGGAGAAGCCACCTCGTCAGGAATGATGTCAAATATTACCGCCGAGATGTTAGGTTGGGTTAGGTTAGGTTATATTACGTTATTGATGTATATAAAGGTCCCACGGAGACGTAGATGCCAACTCGCCAGGAATGTTTTCAAATATTACCGCCGTGATGTTAGGTTGGGTTAGGTTAGGTTATATTACGTTATAGATGTATATAAAGGTCTCACGGAGACGTAGAGCCCAACAAGCCAGGAATGTGGTCAAATATTACCGCCGAGATGCTAGATTGGGTTAGGTTAGGTTATATTACGCTATTGATGTATATGAAGGTCCCACGGAGACGTAGAGGCCAACTCGCCAGCAATGTTTTCAAATATTACCGCCGAGATGTTAGGTTGGCTTAGGTTAGGTTATATTACGTTATTGATGTATATGAAGGTCAAACGGAGACGTAGAGGCCAACTCGCCAGGAATGTTGTGAAATATTACCGCCGAGATGATAGGTTGGGTTAGGTTAGGTTATATTACGTTATAGATGTATATAAAGGTCCCAAGGAGACGTAGAGACCAACAAGCCAGGCATGTGGTCAAATATTACCGCCGAGATGTTAGATTGGGTTAGGTTATGTTATATTACGTTATTGATGTATATAAAGAACCCACGGAGACGTAGAGGCCAACTCGCCAGGAATCTTGTCAAATATTATCGCCGAGATGATAGGTTGATTTAGGTTAGGTTATATTTCGTTATTGATGTATATGAAGGGCCCACGGAGACGTAGAGGCCAACTAGCCAGGTATGTTGTCAAATATTACCGCGGAGATGTTAGGTTGGGTTGGTTAAGTCATATTACGTTATTGATGTATATAAAAGTCCCACGAAGACGTAGAGGGCAACTCGCCAGGAATGTTTTCAAATATTACCGCCGAGATGATAGGTTGGGTTAAGTTACGTTATATTACGTTATTGATGTATACGAGGGTTACGCGGAGACGTAGAGGCCAACTCGCCAAGAATGTTTTCAAATATTACCGCCGAGATGTTAGGTTGGGTTACGTTAGGTTATCTTACGTTATAGATGTATATAAAGGTCTCACGGAGACGTAGAGGTCAACAAGCCAGGAATGTGGTCAAATATTACCGCCGAGATGCTAGATTGGGTTAGGTTTGGTTATATTACGTTATTGAAGTATATAAAGGTCCCACGAAGACGTAGAGGCCAACTCGCCAGGAATGTTTTCAAATATTACCGCCGAGATGTTAGGTTGGGTTAGGTTAGGTTATATTACGTTATTGATGTATATGAAGGTCAAACGGAGACGTAGAGGCCAACTCGCCATGTATGTTGTCAAATATTACCGCCCAGATGTTAGGTTGGGTTAGGTTAGGTTAAATTACGCTATTGATTTATATAAAGGTCCCACTGAGACGTAGAGGCCAACTCGCCAGGAATGTTTTCAAATATTAGCGCCGAGATGTTAGGTTGGGTTAGGTTAGGTTATATTACGTTATAGATCTATATGAAGGTCCCACGGAGACGTAGAGTCCAATAAGCCAGGAACGTGGTCAAATATTACCGCCGAAATGTTAGGTTGGGTTAGGTTAGGTTATATTACGTTATTGATGTATATAAAGGTCCCACGGAAACGGAGAAGCCAACTCGCCAGGAATTTTGTCAAATATTACCGCCGAGATGAATGGTTGGGTTAGGTTAGGATATATTTCGTTATTGATGTATATGAAGGGCCCACGGAGACGAAGAGGCCAACTCGCCAGGTATGTTGTCAAATATTACCGCGGAGTACCGCGGAGATGTTAGGTTGGTTCAGGTTAAGTTATATTACGTTATTGATGTATATAAATGTCCCACGAAGACGTAGAGGCCAACTCGCCAGGAATGTGGTCAAATATTACCGCCGAGATGCTAGATTGGGTTAGGTTAGGTTATATTACGTTATTGATATATATCAAGATC
The DNA here is from genome assembly GCA_963969225.1 of Xylocopa violacea. NCBI lineage: Eukaryota > Metazoa > Arthropoda > Insecta > Hymenoptera > Apidae > Xylocopa > Xylocopa violacea. The sequence goes on along the minus strand of CAXAJV010001290.1, from coordinate 6,369,476 downwards.
CCACGGAGACGTAGAGGCCAACTCGCCAGGTATGTTGTCAAATATTACCGCGGAGGTGTTAGGTTGGGTTAGGTTAAGTTATATTACGTTATTGATGTATATAAAGGACCCAGGGAGACGTAGAGGCCAACTCGCCAGGAATGTTGTCAAATATTACCGCCGAGATGATAGGTTGGGTTAAGTTACGTTATATTACGTTATTGATGTATGCGAGGGTTACACGGATACGTAGAGGCCAACACGCCAGGAATGATGTCAAATATTACCGCCGAGATGTTAGGTTGGGTTAGGTTAGGTTATATTACGTTACTGATGTATATAAAGGTCCCACGGAGACGTAAAGGCCAACTCGCCGGGAATGTTGTCAAATGTTACCGCCGAGATGATAGGTTAGGTTAGGTTAGGTTATATTTCGTTATAGATGTATATAAAGCTCCCACGGAGACGTAGAGGCCAACAAGCCAGGAATGTGGTGAAATATTACCGCCGAGATGTTAGATTGGGTTAGGTTATGTTATATTACGTTATTGATGTATATAAAGATACCACGGAGACGTAGAGGGCAACTCGCCAGGAATCTTGTCAAATATTATCGCCGAGATGATAGGTTGATTTAGGTTAGGTTATATTCTTGTTATTGATGTATATGAAGGGCCCACGGAGACGTAGAGGCCGACTCGCCAGGTATGTTGTCAAATATTACCGCCGAGATGATAGGTTGGGTTAGGTTAGGTTATATTACGTTATTGATGTATACGAGGGTTACACGGAGACGTAGAGGCCAACTCGCCAAGAATGTTTTCAAATATTACGGCCGAGATGTTAGGTTGGGTTAGGTTAGGTTATCTTACGTTATAGATGTATATAAAGGTCTCACGGAGGCGTAGAGGTCAACAAGCCAGGAATGTGGTCAAATATTATCGCCGAGATGATAGGTTGGGTTAGGTTAGGTTATATTACGTTATTGAAGTATATAAAGGTCCCACGGAAACGTAGAGGCCAACTCGCCAGGAATGTCGTCAAATATTACCGCCGAGATGATAGGTTGGGTTAGGTTAGGTTATATTTCGTTATTGATGTATATGAAGGTCCCACTGAGACGTAGAGGCCAACTCGCCAGGAATGATGTCAAATATTACCGCCGAGATGTTAGATTGGGTTAGGTTAGGTTATATTACGTTGTTGATGTATATGGAGGTCAAACGGAGACGTAGAGGCCAACTCGCCAGGAATGTTGTCAAATATTACCGCCGAGATGTTAGATTGGGTTAGGCTAGCTTATATTATGTTATTGATGTATATAAAGGTCCCACGGAGACGTAGAGGCCAACTCGCCAGGAATGTTGTCAAATGTTACCGCCGAGATGATAGGTTAGGTTAGGTTATATTTCGTTATTGATGTATATAAAGGTCCCACGGAGACGTAGAGGCCTACTCGCCAGGAATCTGGTCAAATATTATCGCCGAGATGATAGGTTGATTTAGGTTAGGTTATATTTGGTTATTTATGTATATGAAGGGCCCACGGAGACGTAGAGGCCAACTCGCCAGGTATGTTGTCAAATATTACCGCCGAGATGTTAGGTGGGTTAGGTTAGGTTATATTACGTTATTGGTGTATATAAAGTTCCCACGGAGACGGAGAAGCCACCTCGTCAGGAATGATGTCAAATATTACCGCCGAGATGTTAGGTTGGGTTAGGTTAGGTTATATTACGTTATTGATGTATATAAAGGTCCCACGGAGACGTAGATGCCAACTCGCCAGGAATGTTTTCAAATATTACCGCCGTGATGTTAGGTTGGGTTAGGTTAGGTTATATTACGTTATAGATGTATATAAAGGTCTCACGGAGACGTAGAGCCCAACAAGCCAGGAATGTGGTCAAATATTACCGCCGAGATGCTAGATTGGGTTAGGTTAGGTTATATTACGCTATTGATGTATATGAAGGTCCCACGGAGACGTAGAGGCCAACTCGCCAGCAATGTTTTCAAATATTACCGCCGAGATGTTAGGTTGGCTTAGGTTAGGTTATATTACGTTATTGATGTATATGAAGGTCAAACGGAGACGTAGAGGCCATCTCGCCAGGAATGTTGTGAAATATTACCGCCGAGATGATAGGTTGGGTTAGGTTAGGTTATATTACGTTATAGATGTATATAAAGGTCCCACGGAGACGTAGAGACCAACAAGCCAGGCATGTGGTCAAATATTACCGCCGAGATGTTAGATTGGGTTAGGTTATGTTATATTACGTTATTGATGTATATAAAGAACCCACGGAGACGTAGAGGCCAACTCGCCAGGAATCTTGTCAAATATTATCGCCGAGATGATAGGTTGATTTAGGTTAGGTTATATTTCGTTATTGATGTATATGAAGGGCCCACGGAGACGTAGAGGCCAACTAGCCAGGTATGTTGTCAAATATTACCGCGGAGATGTTAGGTTGGGTTGGTTAAGTCATATTACGTTATTGATGTATATAAAAGTCCCACGAAGACGTAGAGGGCAACTCGCCAGGAATGTTTTCAAATATTACCGCCGAGATGATAGGTTGGGTTAAGTTACGTTATATTACGTTATTGATGTATACGAGGGTTACGCGGAGACGTAGAGGCCAACTCGCCAAGAATGTTTTCAAATATTACCGCCGAGATGTTAGGTTGGGTTACGTTAGGTTATCTTACGTTATAGATGTATATAAAGGTCTCACGGAGACGTAGAGGTCAACAAGCCAGGAATGTGGTCAAATATTACCGCCGAGATGCTAGATTGGGTTAGGTTTGGTTATATTACGTTATTGAAGTATATAAAGGTCCCACGAAGACGTAGAGGCCAACTCGCCAGGAATGTTTTCAAATATTACCGCCGAGATGTTAGGTTGGGTTAGGTTAGGTTATATTACGTTATTGATGTATATGAAGGTCAAACGGAGACGTAGAGGCCAACTCGCCATGTATGTTGTCAAATATTACCGCCCAGATGTTAGGTTGGGTTAGGTTAGGTTAAATTACGCTATTGATTTATATAAAGGTCCCACTGAGACGTAGAGGCCAACTCGCCAGGAATGTTTTCAAATATTAGCGCCGAGATGTTAGGTTGGGTTAGGTTAGGTTATATTACGTTATAGATCTATATGAAGGTCCCACGGAGACGTAGAGTCCAATAAGCCAGGAACGTGGTCAAATATTACCGCCGAAATGTTAGGTTGGGTTAGGTTAGGTTATATTACGTTATTGATGTATATAAAGGTCCCACGGAAACGGAGAAGCCAACTCATCAGGAATTTTGTCAAATATTACCGCCGAGATGAATGGTTGGGTTAGGTTAGGATATATTTCGTTATTGATGTATATGAAGGGCCCACGGAGACGAAGAGGCCAACTCGCCAGGTATGTTGTCAAATATTACCGCGGAGTACCGCGGAGATGTTAGGTTGGTTCAGGTTAAGTTATATTACGTTATTGATGTATATAAATGTCCCACGAAGACGTAGAGGCCAACTCGCCAGGAATGTGGTCAAATATTACCGCCGAGATGCTAGATTGGGTTAGGTTAGGTTATATTACGTTATTGATATATATCAAGATCCCACGGAGACGTAGAGGCCAACTCGCCAGGTATGTTGTCAAATATTACCGCGGAGGTGTTAGGTTGGGTTAGGTTAAGTTATATTACGTTATTGATGTATATAAAGGACCCAGGGAGACGTAGAGGCCAACTCGCCAGGAATGTTGTCAAATATTACCGCCGAGATGATAGGTTGGGTTAAGTTACGTTATATTACGTTATTGATGTATGCGAGGGTTACACGGATACGTAGAGGCCAACACGCCAGGAATGATGTCAAATATTACCGGCGAGATGTTAGGTTGGGTTAGGTTAGGTTATATTACGTTACTGATGTATATAAAGGTCCCACGGAGACGTAAAGGCCAACTCGCCGGGAATGTTGTCAAATGTTACCGCCGAGATGATAGGTTAGGTTAGGTTAGGTTATATTTCGTTATTGATGTATATAAAAGTCCCACGAAGACGTAGAGGCCAACTCGCCAGGAATGTGGTCAAATATTATCGCCGAGATGATAGGTTGATTTAGGTTAGGTTATATTTGGTTATTTATGTATATGAAGGGCCCACGGAGACGTAGAGGCCAACTCGCCAGGAATGTTTTCAAATATTACCGCCGTGATGATAGGTTGGGTTAAGTTACGTTATATTACGTTATTGATGTATACGAGGGTCCCACGGTAACGTAGAGGCCAACTCGCCAGGAATGTTGTCAAATATTACCGCCGATATGATAGGTTGGGTTAGGTTAGGTTATATTTCGTTATTGATGTATATGAAGGTGCCACGGAGACGTAGAGGCCAACTCGCCAGGAATGATGTCAAATATTACCGCCGAGATGTCAGGTTGTGTTAGGTTAGGTTATATTACTTCATAGACGTATACAGTGTTCCCACTGAGAAGTAGGGGCCGACAAGCAAGGAATGTTGTTAAACGGTACCCCGAGAGATAAGGTTGGGTTAGGTTAAGTTATATTACGTTATTGATGTATATAAAGGTCCCACGGAGACGTAGATGCCAAATCGCCAGGAATGTTTTCAAATATTACCGCCGAGATGTTAGGTTGGGTTAGGTTAGGTTATATTACGTTATAGATGTATATAAAGGTCCCACGGAGACGTAGAGGCCAACAAGCCAGGCATGTGGTCAAATATTACCGCCGAGATGTTAGATTGGGTTAGGTTATGTTATATTACGTTATTGATGTATATAAAGATCCCACGGAGACGTAGAGGCCAACTTGCCAGGAATCTGGTCAAATATTATCGCCGAGATGATAGGTTGATTTAGGTTAGGTTATATTTCGTTATTGATGTATATGAAGGGCCCACGGAGACGTAGAGGCCAACTCGCCAGGTATGTTGTCAAATATTACCGCGGAGATGTTAGGTTGGGTTGGTTAAGTTATATTACGTTATTGATGTATATAAAAGTCCCACGAAGACGTAGAGGCCAACTCGCCAGGAATGTTTTCAAATATTACCGCCGAGATGATAGGTTGGGTTAAGTTACGTTATATTACGTTATTGATGTATACGAGGGTTACGCGGAGACGTAGAGGCCAACTCGCCAAGAATGTTTTCAAATATTACCGCCGAGATGTTAGGTTGGGTTACGTTAGGTTATCTTACGTTATAGATGTATATAAAGGTCTCACGAAGACGTAGAGGCCAACTCGCCAGGAATGTGGTCAAATATTACCGCCGAGATGCTAGATTGGGTTAGGTTCGGTTATATTACGTTGTTGATGTATATGAAGTTCTCTCCGAGACGTAGAGGCCAACTCGCCAGGAATGTTTTCAAATATTACCGCCGTGATGTTAGGTTGGGTTAGGTTAGGTTATATTACGTTATAGATGTATATAAAGGTCTCACGGAGACGTAGAGCCCAACAAGCCAGGAATGTGGTCAAATATTACCGCCGAGATGCTAGATTGGGTTAGGTTAGGTTATATTACGCTATTGATGTATATGAAGGTCCCACGGAGACGTAGAGGCCAACTCGCCAGCAATGTTTTCAAATATTACCGCCGAGATGTTAGGTTGGCTTAGGTTAGGTTATATTACGTTATTGATGTATATGAAGGTCAAACGGAGACGTAGAGGCCAACTCGCCAGGAATGTTGTGAAATATTACCGCCGAGATGATAGGTTGGATTAGGTTAGGTTATATTACGTTATAGATGTATATAAAGGTCCCACGGAGACGTAGAGACCAACAAGCCAGGCATGTGGTCAAATATTACCGCCGAGATGTTAGATTGGGTTAGGTTATGTTATATTACGTTATTGATGTATATAAAGAACCCACGGAGACGTAGAGGCCAACTCGCCAGGAATCTTGTCAAATATTATCGCCGAGATGATAGGTTGATTTAGGTTAGGTTATATTTCGTTATTGATGTATATGAAGGGCCCACGGAGACGTAGAGGCCAACTAGCCAGGTATGTTGTCAAATATTACCGCGGAGATGTTAGGTTGGGTTGGTTAAGTCATATTACGTTATTGATGTATATAAAAGTCCCACGAAGACGTAGAGGGCAACTCGCCAGGAAAGTTTTCAAATATTACCGCCGAGATGATAGGTTGGGTTAAGTTACGTTATATTACGTTATTGATGTATACGAGGGTTACGCGGAGACGTAGAGGCCAACTCGCCAAGAATGTTTTCAAATATTACCGCCGAGATGATAGGTTGGGTTACGTTAGGTTATCTTACGTTATAGATGTATATTAAGGTCTCACGGAGACGTAGAGGTCAACAAGCCAGGAATGTGGTCAAATATTACCGCCGAGATGCTAGATTGGGTTAGGTTTGGTTATATTACGTTATTGAAGTATATAAAGGTCCCACGAAGACGTAGAGGCCAACTCGCCAGGAATGTTTTCAAATATTACCGCCGAGATGTTAGGTTGGGTTAGGTTAGGTTATATTACGTTATTGATGTATATGAAGGTCAAACGGAGACGTAGAGGCCAACTCGCCATGTATGTTGTCAAATATTACCGCCCAGATGTTAGGTTGTGTTAGGTTAGGTTATATTACGCTATTGATTTATATAAAGGTCCCAATGAGACGTAGAGGCCAACTCGCCAGGAATGTTTTCAAATATTAGCGCCGAGATGTTAGGTTGGGTTAGGTTAGGTTATATTACGTTATAGATCTATATGAAGGTCCCACGGAGACGTAGAGTCCAATAAGCCAGGAACGTGGTCAAATATTACCGCCGAAATGTTAGGTTGGGTTAGGTTAGGTTATATTACGTTATTGATGTATATAAGGGTCCCACGGAAACGGAGAAGCCAACTCGCCAGGAATTTTGTCAAATATTACCGCCGAGATGAATGGTTGGGTTAGGTTAGGATATATTTCGTTATTGATGTATATGAAGGGCCCACGGAGACGAAGAGGCCAACTCGCCAGGTATGTTGTCAAATATTACCGCGGAGTACCGCGGAGATGTTAGGTTGGTTCAGGTTAAGTTATATTACGTTATTGATGTATATAAATGTCCCACGAAGACGTAGAGGCCAACTCGCCAGGAATGTGGTCAAATATTACCGCCGAGATGCTAGATTGGGTTAGGTTAGGTTATATTACGTTATTGATATATATCAAGATCCCACGGAGACGTAGAGGCCAACTCGCCAGGTATGTTGTCAAATATTACCGCGGAGGTGTTAGGTTGGGTTAGGTTAAGTTATATTACGTTATTGATGTATATAAAGGACCCAGGGAGACGTAGAGGCCAACTCGCCAGGAATGTTGTCAAATATTACCGCCGAGATGATAGGTTGGGTTAAGTTACGTTATATTACGTTATTGATGTATGCGAGGGTTACACGGATACGTAGAGGCCAACACGCCAGGAATGATGTCAAATATTACCGCCGAGATGTTAGGTTGGGTTAGGTTAGGTTATATTACGTTACTGATGTATATAAAGGTCCCACGGAGACGTAAAGGCCAACTCGCCGGGAATGTTGTCAAATGTTACCGCCGAGATGATAGGTTAGGTTAGGTTAGGTTATATTTCGTTATTGATGTATATAAAAGTCCCACGAAGACGTAGAGGCCAACTCGCCAGGAATGTGGTCAAATATTATCGCCGAGATGATAGGTTGATTTAGGTTAGGTTATATTTGGTTATTTATGTATATGAAGGGCCCACGGAGACGTAGAGGCCAACTCGCCAGGAATGTTTTCAAATATTACCGCCGTGATGATAGGTTGGGTTAAGTTACGTTATATTACGTTATTGATGTATACGAGGGTCCCACGGTAACGTAGAGGCCAACTCGCCAGGAATGTTTTCAAATATTACCGCCGAGATGTTAGGCTGGGTTAGGTTAGTTTATATTACGTTATAGATGTATATAAAGGTCCCACGTAGACGTAGAGGCCAACAAGCCAGGCATGTGGTCAAATATTACCGCCGAGATGTTAGATTGGGTTAGGTTATGTTATATTACGTTATTGATGTATATAAAGATCCCACGGAGACGTAGAGGCCAACTTGCCAGGAATCTGGTCAAATATTATCGCCGAGATGATAGGTTGATTTAGGTTAGGTTATATTTCGTTATTGATGTATATGAAGGGCCCACGGAGACGTAGAGGCCAACTCGCCAGGTATGTTGTCAAATATTACCGCGGAGATGTTAGGTTGGGTTGGTTAAGTTATATTACGTTATTGATGTATATAAAAGTCCCACGAAGACGTAGAGGCCAACTCGCCAGGAATGTTTTCAAATATTACCGCCGAGATGATAGGTTGGGTTAAGTTACGTTATATTACGTTATTGATGTATACGAGGGTTACGCGGAGACGTAGAGGCCAACTCGCCAAGAATGTTTTCAAATATTACCGCCGAGATGATAGGTTGGGTTACGTTAGGTTATCTTACGTTATAGATGTATATTAAGGTCTCACGGAGACGTAGAGGTCAACAAGCCAGGAATGTGGTCAAATATTACCGCCGAGATGCTAGATTGGGTTAGGTTTGGTTATATTACGTTATTGAAGTATATAAAGGTCCCACGAAGACGTAGAGGCCAACTCGCCAGGAATGTTTTCAAATATTACCGCCGAGATGTTAGGTTGGGTTAGGTTAGGTTATATTACGTTATTGATGTATATGAAGGTCAAACGGAGACGTAGAGGCCAACTCGCCATGTATGTTGTCAAATATTACCGCCCAGATGTTAGGTTGGGTTAGGTTAGGTTATATTACGCTATTGATTTATATAAAGGTCCCACTGAGACGTAGAGGCCAACTCGCCAGGAATGTTTTCAAATATTAGCGCCGAGATGTTAGGTTGGGTTACGTTAGGTTATATTACGTTATAGATCTATATGAAGGTCCCACGGAGACGTAGAGTCCAATAAGCCAGGAACGTGGTCAAATATTACCGCCGAAATGTTAGGTTGGGTTAGGTTAGGTTATATTACGTTATTGATGTATATAAGGGTCCCACGGAAACGGAGAAGCCAACTCGCCAGGAATTTTGTCAAATATTACCGCCGAGATGAATGGTTGGGTTAGGTTAGGATATATTTCGTTATTGATGTATATGAAGGGCCCACGGAGACGAAGAGGCCAACTCGCCAGGTATGTTGTCAAATATTACCGCGGAGTACCGCGGAGATGTTAGGTTGGTTCAGGTTAAGTTATATTACGTTATTGATGTATATAAATGTCCCACGAAGACGTAGAGGCCAACTCGCCAGGAATGTGGTCAAATATTACCGCCGAGATGCTAGATTGGGTTAGGTTAGGTTATATTACGTTATTGATATATATCAAGATCCCACGGAGAAGTAGAGGCCAACTCGCCAGGTATGTTGTCAAATATTACCGCGGAGGTGTTAGGTTGGGTTAGGTTAAGTTATATTACGTTATTGATGTATATAAAGGACCCAGGGAGACGTAGAGGCCAACTCGCCAGGAATGTTGTCAAATATTACCGCCGAGATGATAGGTTGGGTTAAGTTACGTTATATTACGTTATTGATGTATGCGAGGGTTACACGGATACGTAGAGGCCAACACGCCAGGAATGATGTCAAATATTACCGCCGAGATGTTAGGTTGGGTTAGGTTAGGTTATATTACGTTACTGATGTATATAAAGGTCCCACGGAGACGTAAAGGCCAACTCGCCGGGAATGTTGTCAAATGTTACCGCCGAGATGATAGGTTAGGTTAGGTTAGGTTATATTTCGTTATTGATGTATATAAAAGTCCCACGAAGACGTAGAGGCCAACTCGCCAGGAATGTGGTCAAATATTATCGCCGAGATGATAGGTTGATTTAGGTTAGGTTATATTTGGTTATTTATGTATATGAAGGGCCCACGGAGACGTAGAGGCCAACTCGCCAGGAATGTTTTCAAATATTACCGCCGTGATGATAGGTTGGGTTAAGTTACGTTATATTACGTTATTGATGTATACGAGGGTCCCACGGTAACGTAGAGGCCAACTCGCCAGGAATGTTGTCAAATATTACCGCCGATATGATAGGTTGGGTTAGGTTAGGTTATATTTCGTTATTGATGTATATGAAGGTGCCACGGAGACGTAGAGGCCAACTCGCCAGGAATGATGTCAAATATTACCGCCGAGATGTTAGGTTGGGTTAGGTTAAGTTATATTACGTTATTGATGTATATAAAGGTCCCACGGAGACGTAGATGCCAAATCGCCAGGAATGTTTTCAAATATTACCGCCGAGATGTTAGGTTGGGTTAGGTTAGGTTATATTACGTTATAGATGTATATAAAGGTCCCACGTAGACGTAGAGGCCAACAAGCCAGGCATGTGGTCAAAAATTACCGCCGAGATGTTAGATTGGGTTAGGTTATGTTATATTACGTTATTGATGTATATAAAGATCCCACGGAGACGTAGAGGCCAACTTGCCAGGAATCTGGTCAAATATTATCGCCGAGATGATAGGTTGATTTAGGTTAGGTTATATTTCGTTATTGATGTATATGAAGGGCCCACGGAGACGTAGAGGCCAACTCGCCAGGTATGTTGTCAAATATTACCGCGGAGATGTTAGGTTGGGTTGGTTAAGTTATATTACGTTATTGATGTATATAAAAGTCCCACGAAGACGTAGAGGCCAACTCGCCAGGAATGTTTTCAAATATTACCGCCGAGATGATAGGTTGGGTTAAGTTACGTTATATTACGTTATTGATGTATACGAGGGTTACGCGGAGACGTAGAGGCCAACTCGCCAAGAATGTTTTCAAATATTACCGCCGAGATGATAGGTTGGGTTACGTTAGGTTATCTTACGTTATAGATGTATATTAAGGTCTCACGGAGACGTAGAGGTCAACAAGCCAGGAATGTGGTCAAATATTACCGCCGAGATGCTAGATTGGGTTAGGTTTGGTTATATTACGTTATTGAAGTATATAAAGGTCCCACGAAGACGTAGAGGCCAACTCGCCAGGAATGTTTTCAAATATTACCGCCGAGATGTTAGGTTGGGTTAGGTTAGGTTATATTACGTTATTGATGTATATGAAGGTCAAACGGAGACGTAGAGGCCAACTCGCCATGTATGTTGTCAAATATTACCGCCCAGATGTTAGGTTGGGTTAGGTTAGGTTATATTACGCTATTGATTTATATAAAGGTCCCACTGAGACGTAGAGGCCAACTCGCCAGGAATGTTTTCAAATATTAGCGCCGAGATGTTAGGTTGGGTTAGGTTAGGTTATATTACGTTATAGATCTATATGAAGGTCCCACGGAGACGTAGAGTCCAATAAGCCAGGAACGTGGTCAAATATTACCGCCGAAATGTTAGGTTGGGTTAGGTTAGGTTATATTACGTTATTGATGTATATAAGGGTCCCACGGAAACGGAGAAGCCAACTCGCCAGGAATTTTGTCAAATATTACCGCCGAGATGAATGGTTGGGTTAGGTTAGGATATATTTCGTTATTGATGTATATGAAGGGCCCACGGAGACGAAGAGGCCAACTCGCCAGGTATGTTGTCAAATATTACCGCGGAGTACCGCGGAGATGTTAGGTTGGTTCAGGTTAAGTTATATTACGTTATTGATGTATATAAATGTCCCACGAAGACGTAGAGGCCAACTCGCCAGGAATGTGGTCAAATATTACCGCCGAGATGCTAGATTGGGTTAGGTTAGGTTATATTACGTTATTGATATATATCAAGATCCCACGGAGAAGTAGAGGCCAACTCGCCAGGTATGTTGTCAAATATTACCGCGGAGGTGTTAGGTTGGGTTAGGTTAAGTTATATTACGTTATTGATGTATATAAAGGACCCAGGGAGACGTAGAGGCCAACTCGCCAGGAATGTTGTCAAATATTACCGCCGAGATGATAGGTTGGGTTAAGTTACGTTATATTACGTTATTGATGTATGCGAGGGTTACACGGATACGTAGAGGCCAACACGCCAGGAATGATGTCAAATATTACCGCCGAGATGTTAGGTTGGGTTAGGTTAGGTTATATTACGTTACTGATGTATATAAAGGTCCCACGGAGACGTAAAGGCCAACTCGCCGGGAATGTTGTCAAATGTTACCGCCGAGATGATAGGTTAGGTTAGGTTAGGTTATATTTCGTTATTGATGTATATAAAAGTCCCACGAAGACGTAGAGGCCAACTCGCCAGGAATGTGGTCAAATATTATCGCCGAGATGATAGGTTGATTTAGGTTAGGTTATATTTGGTTATTTATGTATATGAAGGGCCCACGGAGACGTAGAGGCCAACTCGCCAGGAATGTTTTCAAATATTACCGCCGTGATGATAGGTTGGGTTAAGTTACGTTATATTACGTTATTGATGTATACGAGGGTCCCACGGTAACGTAGAGGCCAACTCGCCAGGAATGTTGTCAAATATTACCGCCGATATGATAGGTTGGGTTAGGTTAGGTTATATTTCGTTATTGATGTATATGAAGGTGCCACGGAGACGTAGAGGCCAACTCGCCAGGAATGATGTCAAATATTACCGCCGAGATGTTAGGTTGGGTTAGGTTAAGTTATATTACGTTATTGATGTATATAAAGGTCCCACGGAGACGTAGATGCCAAATCGCCAGGAATGTTTTCAAATATTACCGTCGAGATGTTAGGTTGGGTTAGGTTAGGTTATATTACGTTATAGATGTATATAAAGGTCCCACGTAGACGTAGAGGCCAACAAGCCAGGCATGTGGTCAAATATTACCGCCGAGATGTTAGATTGGGTTAGGTTATGTTATATTACGTTATTGATGTATATAAAGATCCCACGGAGACGTAGAGGCCAACTTGCCAGGAATCTGGTCAAATATTATCGCCGAGATGATAGGTTGATTTAGGTTAGGTTATATTTCGTTATTGATGTATATGAAGGGCCCACGGAGACGTAGAGGCCAACTCGCCAGGTATGTTGTCAAATATTACCGCGGAGATGTTAAGTTGGGTTGGTTAAGTTATATTACGTTATTGATGTATATAAAAGTCCCACGAAGACGTAGAGGCCAACTCGCCAGGAATGTTTTCAAATATTACCGCCGAGATGATAGGTTGGGTTAAGTTACGTTATATTACGTTATTGATGTATACGAGGGTTACGCGGAGACGTAGAGGCCAACTCGCCAAGAATGTTTTCAAATATTACCGCCGAGATGTTAGGTTGGGTTACGTTAGGTTATCTTACGTTATAGATGTATATAAAGGTCTCACGGAGACGTAGAGGTCAACAAGCCAGGAATGTGGTCAAATATTACCGCCGAGATGCTAGATTGGGTTAGGTTTGGTTATATTACGTTATTGAAGTATATAAAGGTCCCACGAAGACGTAGAGGCCAACTCGCCAGGAATGTTTTCAAATATTACCGCCGAGATGTTAGGTTGGGTTAGGTTAGGTTATATTACGTTATTGATGTATATGAAGGTCAAACGGAGACGTAGAGGCCAACTCGCCATGTATGTTGTCAAATATTACCGCCCAGATGTTAGGTTGGGTTAGGTTAGGTTAAATTACGCTATTGATTTATATAAAGGTCCCACTGAGACGTAGAGGCCAACTCGCCAGGAATGTTTTCAAATATTAGCGCCGAGATGTTAGGTTGGGTTAGGTTAGGTTATATTACGTTACTGATGTATATAAAGGTCCCACGGAGACGTAAAGGCCAACTCGCCGGGAATGTTGTCAAATGTTACCGCCGAGATGATAGGTTAGGTTAGGTTAGGTTATATTTCGTTATTGATGTATATAAAAGTCCCACGAAGACGTAGAGGCCAACTCGCCAGGAATGTGGTCAAATATTACCGCCGAGATGCTAGATTGGGTTAGGTTAGGTTATATTACGTTGTTGATGTATATGAAGGTCTCTCGGAGACGTAGAGGCCAACTCGCCAGGAATGTTTTCAAATATTACCGCCGAGATGTTAGGCTGGGTTAGGTTAGGTTATATTACGTTACTGATGTATATAAAGGTCCCACGGAAACGTAGAGGCCAACTCGCCGGGAATGTTGTCAAATGTTACCACCGAGATGATAGGTTAGGTTAGGTTAGGTTATATTTCGTTATTGTTGTATATGAAGGTCCCTCGGAGACGTAGAGGCCATCTCGCCAGGAATGATGTCAAATACTACCGCCGAGATGTTAGATTGGGTTAGGTTAGGTTATATTACGTTATTGATGTATATGAAGGTCAAACGGAGACGTAGAGGCCAACTCGCCAGGAATGTTGTCAAATATTACCGCCGAGATGATAGGTTGGGTTAGGTTAGGTTATATTACGTTATAGATGTATATAAAGGTCCCACGGAGACGTAGAGGCCAACAAGCCAGGAATGTGGTCAAATATTACCGCCGAGATGTTAGATTGGGTTAGGTTATGTTATATTACGTTATTGATGTATATAAAGATCCCACGGAGACGTAGAGGCCAACTCGCCAGGAATGTTGTCAAATATTACCGCCGATATGATAGGTTGGGTTAGGTTAGGTTATATTTCGTTATTGATGTATATGAAGGTGCCACGGAGACGTAGAGGCCAACTCGCCAGGAATGATGTCAAATATTACCGCCGAGATGTTAGGTTGGGTTAGGTTAAGTTATATTACGCTATTGATGTATATAAAGGTCCCACGGAGACGTAGATGCCAAATCGCCAGGAATGTTTTCAAATATTACCGTCGAGATGTTAGGTTGGGTTAGGTTAGGTTATATTACGTTATAGATGTATATAAAGGTCCCACGTAGACGTAGAGGCCAACAAGCCAGGCATGTGGTCAAATATTACCGCCGAGATGTTAGATTGGGTTAGGTTATGTTATATTACGTTATTGATGTATATAAAGATCCCACGGAGACGTAGAGGCCAACTTGCCAGGAATCTGGTCAAATATTATCGCCGAGATGATAGGTTGATTTAGGTTAGGTTATATTTCGTTATTGATGTATATGAAGGGCCCACGGAGACGTAGAGGCCAACTCGCCAGGTATGTTGTCAAATATTACCGCGGAGATGTTAAGTTGGGTTGGTTAAGTTATATTACGTTATTGATGTATATAAAAGTCCCACGAAGACGTAGAGGCCAACTCGCCAGGAATGTTTTCAAATATTACCGCCGAGATGATAGGTTGGGTTAAGTTACGTTATATTACGTTATTGATGTATACGAGGGTTACGCGGAGACGTAGAGGCCAACTCGCCAAGAATGTTTTCAAATATTACCGCCGAGATGTTAGGTTGGGTTACGTTAGGTTATCTTACGTTATAGATGTATATAAAGGTCTCACGAAGACGTAGAGGCCAACTCGCCAGGAATGTGGTCAAATATTACCGCCGAGATGCTAGATTGGGTTAGGTTAGGTTATATTACGTTGTTGATGTATATGAAGGTCTCTCCGAGACGTAGAGGCCAACTCGCCAGGAATGTTTTCAAATATTACCGCCGAGATGTTAGGTTGGGTTAGGTTAGGTTATATTACGTTATTGATGTATATAAAGGTCCCACGGAAACGGAGAAGCCAACTCGCCAGGAATTTTGTCAAATATTACCGCCGAGATGAATGGTTGGGTTAGGTTAGGATATATTTCGTTATTGATGTATATGAAGGGCCCACGGAGACGAAGAGGCCAACTCGCCAGGTATGTTGTCAAATATTACCGCGGAGTACCGCGGAGATGTTAGGTTGGTTCAGGTTAAGTTATATTACGTTATTGATGTATATAAATGTCCCACGAAGACGTAGAGGCCAACTCGCCAGGAATGTGGTCAAATATTACCGCCGAGATGCTAGATTGGGTTAGGTTAGGTTATATTACGTTATTGATATATATCAAGATCCCACGGAGACGTAGAGGCCAACTCGCCAGGTATGTTGTCAAATATTACCGCGGAGGTGTTAGGTTGGGTTAGGTTAAGTTATATTACGTTATTGATGTATATAAAGGACCCAGGGAGACGTAGAGGCCAACTCGCCAGGAATGTTGTCAAATATTACCGCCGAGATGATAGGTTGGGTTAAGTTACGTTATATTACGTTATTGATGTATGCGAGGGTTACACGGATACGTAGAGGCCAACACGCCAGGAATGATGTCAAATATTACCGCCGAGATGTTAGGTTGGGTTAGGTTAGGTTATATTACGTTACTGATGTATATAAAGGTCCCACGGAGACGTAAAGGCCAACTCGCCGGGAATGTTGTCAAATGTTACCGCCGAGATGATAGGTTAGGTTAGGTTAGGTTATATTTCGTTATTGATGTATATAAAAGTCCCACGAAGACGTAGAGGCCAAATCGCCAGGAATGTGGTCAAATATTACCGCCGAGATGCTAGATTGGGTTAGGTTAGGTTATATTACGTTGTTGATGTATATGAAGGTCTCTCGGAGACGTAGAGGCCAACTCGCCAGGAATGTTTTCAAATATTACCGCCGAGATGTTAGGTTGGGTTAGGTTAGGTTATATTACGTTACTGATGTATATAAAGGTCCCACGGAGACGTAGAGGCCAACTCGCCGGGAATGTTGTCAAATGTTACCACCGAGATGATAGGTTAGGTTAGGTTAGGTTATATTTCGTTATTGTTGTATATGAAGGTCCCTGGGAGACGTAGAGGCCATCTCGCCAGGAATGATGTCAAATATTACCGCCGAGATGTTAGATTGGGTTAGGTTAGGTTATATTACGTTATTGATGTATATGAAGGTCAAACGGAGACGTAGAGGCCAACTCGCCAGGAATGTTGTCAAATATTACCGCCGAGATGATAGGTTGGGTTAGGTTAGGTTATATTACGTTATAGATGTATATAAAGGTCCCACGGAGACGTAGAGGCCAACAAGCCAGGAATGTGGTCAAATATTACCGCCGAGATGTTAGATTGGGTTAGGTTATGTTATATTACGTTATTGATGTATATAAAGATCCCACGGAGACGTAGAGGCCAACTCGCCAGGATTCTGGTCAAATATTTTCGCCGAGATGATAGGTTGATTTAGGTTAGGTTATATTTGGTTATTTATGTATATGAAGGGCCCACGGAGACGTAGAGGCCAACTCGCCAGGAATGTTTTCAAATATTACCGCCGAGATGATAGGTTGGGTTAAGTTACGTTATATTACGTTATTGATGTATACGAGGGTCCCACGGTAACGTAGAGGCCAACTCGCCAGGAATGTTGTCAAATATTACCGCCGATATGATAGGTTGGGTTAGGTTAGGTTATATTTCGTTATTGATGTATATGAAGGTGCCACGGAGACGTAGAGGCCAACTCGCCAGGAATGATGTCAAATATTACCGCCGAGATGTTAGGTTGGGTTAGGTTAGGTTATCTTACGTTATTGATGTATATAAAGATCCCAGGGAGACGTAGAAGCCAACTCGCCATGTATGTTGTCAAATATTACCGCCGAGATGTTAGGTTGGGTTAGGTTAGGTTATATTACGTTATTGATGTATATAAAGGTCCCACGGAGTCGTAGAAGCCAACTCGCCAGGAATGTGGTCAAATATTATCGCCGAGATGTTAGATTGGGTTAGGCTAGCTCATATTATGTTATTGATGTATATAAAGGTCCCACGGAGACGTAGATGCCAACTCGCCAGGAATGTTTTCAAATATTACCGCCGTGATGTTAGGTTGGGTTAGGTTAGGTTACATTACGTTATAGATGTATATAAAGGTCTCACGGAGACGTAGAGCCCAACAAGCCAGGAATGTGGTCAAATATTACCGCCGAGATGCTAGATTGGGTTAGGTTAGGTTATATTACGCTATTGATGTATATGAAAGTCCCACGGAGACGTAGAGGCCAACTCGCCAGCAATGTTTTCAAATATTACCGCCGAGATGTTAGGTTGGCTTAGGTTAGGTTATATTACGTTATTGATGTATATGAAGGTCAAACGGAGACGTAGAGGCCAACTCGCCAGGAATGTTGTGAAATATTACCGCCGAGATGATAGGTTGGGTTAGGTTAGGTTATATTACGTTATAGATGTATATAAAGGTCCCACGGAGACGTAGAGACCAACAAGCCAGGCATGTTGTCAAATATTACCGCCGAGATGTTAGATTGGGTTAGGTTATGTTATATTACGTTATTGATGTATATAAAGAACCCACGGAGACGTAGAGGCCAACTCGCCAGGAATCTTGTCAAATATTATCGCCGAGATGATAGGTTGATTTAGGTTAGGTTATATTTCGTTATTGATGTATATGAAGGGCCCACGGAGACGTAGAGGCCAACTAGCCAGGTATGTTGTCAAATATTACCGCGGAGATGTTAGGTTGGGTTGGTTAAGTCATATTACGTTATTGATGTATATAAAAGTCCCACGAAGACGTAGAGGGCAACTCGCCAGGAATGTTTTCAAATATTACCGCCGAGATGATAGGTTGGGTTAAGTTACGTTATATTACGTTATTGATGTATACGAGGGTTACGCGGAGACGTAGAGGCCAACTCGCCAAGAATGTTTTCAAATATTACCGCCGAGATGTTAGGTTGGGTTACGTTAGGTTATCTTACGTTATAGATGTATATAAAGGTCTCACGGAGACGTAGAGGTCAACAAGCCAGGAATGTGGTCAAATATTACCGCCGAGATGCTAGATTGGGTTAGGTTTGGTTATATTACGTTATTGAAGTATATAAAGGTCCCACGAAGACGTAGAGGCCATCTCGCCAGGAATGTTTTCAAATATTACCGCCGAGATGTTAGGTTGGGTTAGGTTAGGTTATATTACGTTATTGATGTATATGAAGGTCAAACGGAGACGTAGAGGCCAACTCGCCATGTATGTTGTCAAATATTACCGCCCAGATGTTAGGTTGGGTTAGGTTAGGTTAAATTACGCTATTGATTTATATAAAGGTCCCACTGAGACGTAGAGGCCAACTCGCCAGGAATGTTTTCAAATATTAGCGCCGAGATGTTAGGTTGGGTTAGGTTAGGTTATATTACGTTACTGATGTATATAAAGGTCCCACGGAGACGTAAAGGCCAACTCGCCGGGAATGTTGTCAAATGTTACCGCCGAGATGATAGGTTAGGTTAGGTTAGGTTATATTTCGTTATTGATGTATATAAAAGTCCCACGAAGACGTAGAGGCCAACTCGCCAGGAATGTGGTCAAATATTACCGCCGAGATGCTAGATTGGGTTAGGTTAGGTTATATTACGTTGTTGATGTATATGAAGGTCTCTCGGAGACGTAGAGGCCAACTCGCCAGGAATGTTTTCAAATATTACCGCCGAGATGTTAGGCTGGGTTAGGTTAGGTTATATTACGTTACTGATGTATATAAAGGTCCCACGGAGACGTAGAGGCCAACTCGCCGGGAATGTTGTCAAATGTTACCACCGAGATGATAGGTTAGGTTAGGTTAGGTTATATTTCGTTATTGTTGTATATGAAGGTCCCTCGGAGACGTAGAGGCCATCTCGCCAGGAATGATGTCAAATACTACCGCCGAGATGTTAGATTGGGTTAGGTTAGGTTATATTACGTTATTGATGTATATGAAGGTCAAACGGAGACGTAGAGGCCAACTCGCCAGGAATGTTGTCAAATATTACCGCCGAGATGATAGGTTGGGTTAGGTTAGGTTATATTACGTTATAGATGTATATAAAGGTCCCACGGAGACGTAGAGGCCAACAAGCCAGGAATGTGGTCAAATATTACCGCCGAGATGTTAGATTGGGTTAGGTTATGTTATATTACGTTATTGATGTATATAAAGATCCCACGGAGACGTAGAGGCCAACTCGCCAGGATTCTGGTCAAATATTTTCGCCGAGATGATAGGTTGATTTAGGTTAGGTTATATTTGGTTATTTATGTATATGAAGGGCCCACGGAGACGTAGAGGCCAACTCGCCAGGAATGTTTTCAAATATTACCGCCGAGATGATAGGTTGGGTTAAGTTACGTTATATTACGTTATTGATGTATACGAGGGTCCCACGGTAACGTAGAGGCCAACTCGCCAGGAATGTTGTCAAATATTACCGCCGATATGATAGGTTTGGTTAGGTTAGGTTATATTTCGTTATTGATGTATATGAAGGTGCCACGGAGACGTAGAGGCCAACTCGCCAGGAATGATGTCAAATATTACTGCCGAGATGTTAGGTTGGGTTAGGTTAGGTTATATTACGTTATTGATGTATATAAAGATCCCAGGGAGACGTAGAAGCCAACTCGCCATGTATGTTGTCAAATATTACCGCCGAGATGTTAGGTTGGGTTAGGTTAGGTTATATTACGTTATTGATGTATATAAAGGTCCCACGGAGTCGTAGAAGCCAACTCGCCAGGAATGTGGTCAAATATTATCGCCGAGATGTTAGATTGGGTTAGGCTAGCTCATATTATGTTATTGATGTATATAAAGGTCCCACGGAGACGTAGATGCCAACTCGCCAGGAATGTTTTCAAATATTACCGCCGTGATGTTAGGTTGGGTTAGGTTAGGTTATATTACGTTATAGATGTATATAAAGGTCTCACGGAGACGTAGAGCCCAACAAGCCAGGAATGTGGTCAAATATTACCGCCGAGATGCTAGATTGGGTTAGGTTAGGTTATATTACGCTATTGATGTATATGAAGGTCCCACGGAGACGTAGAGGCCAACTCGCCAGCAATGTTTTCAAATATTACCGCCGAGATGTTAGGTTGGCTTAGGTTAGGTTATATTACGTTATTGATGTATATGAAGGTCAAACGGAGACGTAGAGGCCAACTCGCCAGGAATGTTGTGAAATATTACCGCCGAGATGATAGGTTGGGTTAGGTTAGGTTATATTACGTTATAGATGTATATAAAGGTCCCACGGAGACGTAGAGACCAACAAGCCAGGCATGTGGTCAAATATTACCGCCGAGATGTTAGATTGGGTTAGGTTATGTTATATTACGTTATTGATGTATATAAAGAACCCACGGAGACGTAGAAGCCAACTCGCCAGGAATCTTGTCAAATATTATCGCCGAGATGATAGGTTGATTTAGGTTAGGTTATATTTCGTTATTGATGTATATGAAGGGCCCACGGAGACGTAGAGGCCAACTAGCCAGGTATGTTGTCAAATATTACCGCGGAGATGTTAGGTTGGGTTGGTTAAGTCATATTACGTTATTGATGTATATAAAAGTCCCACGAAGACGTAGAGGGCAACTCGCCAGGAATGTTTTCAAATATTACCGCCGAGATGATAGGTTGGGTTAAGTTACGTTATATTACGTTATTGATGTATACGAGGGTTACGCGGAGACGTAGAGGCCAACTCGCCAAGAATGTTTTCAAATATTACCGCCGAGATGTTAGGTTGGGTTACGTTAGGTTATCTTACGTTATAGATGTATATAAAGGTCTCACGGAGACGTAGAGGTCAACAAGCCAGGAATGTAGTCAAATATTACCGCCGAGATGCTAGATTGGGTTAGGTTTGGTTATATTACGTTATTGAAGTATATAAAGGTCCCACGAAGACGTAGAGGCCAACTCGCCAGGAATGTTTTCAAATATTACCGCCGAGATGTTAGGTTGGGTTAGGTTAGGTTATATTACGTTATTGATGTATATGAAGGTCAAACGGAGACGTAGAGGCCAACTCGCCATGTATGTTGTCAAATATTACCGCCCAGATGTTAGGTTGGGTTAGGTTAGGTTAAATTACGCTATTGATTTATATAAAGGTCCCACTGAGACGTAGAGGCCAACTCGCCAGGAATGTTTTCAAATATTAGCGCCGAGATGTTAGGTTGGGTTAGGTTAGGTTATATTACGTTATAGATCTATATGAAGGTCCCACGGAGACGTAGAGTCCAATAAGCCAGGAACGTGGTCAAATATTACCGCCGAAATGTTAGGTTGGGTTAGGTTAGGTTATATTACGTTATTGATGTATATAAAGGTCCCACGGAAACGGAGAAGCCAACTCGCCAGGAATTTTGTCAAATATTACCGCCGAGATGAATGGTTGGGTTAGGTTAGGATATATTTCGTTATTGATGTATATGAAGGGCCCACGGAGACGAAGAGGCCAACTCGCCAGGTATGTTGTCAAATATTACCGCGGAGTACCGCGGAGATGTTAGGTTGGTTCAGGTTAAGTTATATTACGTTATTGATGTATATAAATGTCCCACGAAGACGTAGAGGCCAACTCGCCAGGAATGTGGTCAAATATTACCTCCGAGATGCTAGATTGGGTTAGGTTAGGTTATATTACGTTATTGATATATATCAAGATCCCACGGAGACGTAGAGGCCAACTCGCCAGGTATGTTGTCAAATATTACCGCGGAGGTGTTAGGTTGGGTTAGGTTAAGTTATATTACGTTATTGATGTATATAAAGGACCCAGGGAGACGTAGAGGCCAACTCGCCAGGAATGTTGTCAAATATTACCGCCGAGATGATAGGTTGGGTTAAGTTACGTTATATTACGTTATTGATGTATGCGAGGGTTACACGGATACGTAGAGGCCAACACGCCAGGAATGATGTCAAATATAACCGCCGAGATGTTAGGTTGGGTTAGGTTAGGTTATATTACGTTACTGATGTATATAAAGGTCCCACGGAGACGTAAAGGCCAACTCGCCGGGAATGTTGTCAAATGTTACCGCCGAGATGATAGGTTAGGTTAGGTTAGGTTATATTTCGTTATTGATGTATATAAAAGTCCCACGAAGACGTAGAGGCCAACTCGCCAGGAATGTGGTCAAATATTACCGCCGAGATGTTAGATTGGGTTAGGTTATGTTATATTACGTTATTGATGTATATAAAGATCCCACGGAGACGTAGAGGCCAACTTGCCAGGAATCTGGTCAAATATTATCGCCGAGATGATAGGTTGATTTAGGTTAGGTTATATTTCGTTATTGATGTATATGAAGGGCCCACGGAGACGTAGAGGCCAACTCGCCAGGTATGTTGTCAAATATTACCGCGGAGATGTTAGGTTGGGTTGGTTAAGTTATATTACGTTATTGATGTATATAAAAGTCCCACGAAGACGTAGAGGCCAACTCGCCAGGAATGTTTTCAAATATTACCGCCGAGATGATAGGTTGGGTTAAGTTACGTTATATTACGTTATTGATGTATACGAGGGTTACGCGGAGACGTAGAGGCCAACTCGCCAAGAATGTTTTCAAATATTACCGCCGAGATGTTAGGTTGGGTTACGTTAGGTTATCTTACGTTATAGATGTATATAAAGGTCTCACGAAGACGTAGAGGCCAACTCGCCAGGAATGTGGTCAAATATTACCGCCGAGATGCTAGATTGGGTTAGGTTAGGTTATATTACGTTGTTGATGTATATGAAGGTCTCTCCGAGACGTAGAGGCCAACTCGCCAGGGATGTTTTCAAATATTACCGCCGTGATGTTAGGTTGCGTTAGGTTAGGTTATATTACGTTATAGATGTATATAAAGGTCTCACGGAGACGTAGAGCCCAACAAGCCAGGAATGTGGTCAAATATTACCGCCGAGATGTTAGATTGGGTTAGGTTAGGTTATATTACGCTATTGATGTATATGAAGGTCCCACGGAGACGTAGAGGCCAACTCGCCAGCAATGTTTTCAAATATTACCGCCGAGATGTTAGGTTGGCTTAGGTTAGGTTATATTACGTTATTGATGTATATGAAGGTCAAACGGAGACGTAGAGGCCAACTCGCCAGGAATGTTGTGAAATATTACCGCCGAGATGATAGGTTGGGTTAGGTTAGGTTATATTACGTTATAGATGTATATAAAGGTCCCACGGAGACGTAGAGACCAACAAGCCAGGCATGTGGTCAAATATTACCGCCGAGATGTTAGATTGGGTTAGGTTATGTTATATTACGTTATTGATGTATATAAAGAACCCACGGAGACGTAGAGGCCAACTCGCCAGGAATCTTGTCAAATATTATCCCCGAGATGATAGGTTGATTTAGGTTAGGTTATATTTCGTTATTGATGTATATGAAGGGCCCACGGAGACGTAGAGGCCAACTAGCCAGGTATGTTGTCAAATATTACCGCCGAGATGTTAGATTGGGTTAGGTTATGTTATATTACGTTATTGATGTATATAAAGATCCCACGGAGACGTAGAGGCCAACTCGCCAGGATTCTGGTCAAATATTTTCGCCGAGATGATAGGTTGATTTAGGTTAGGTTATATTTGGTTATTTATGTATATGAAGGGCCCACGGAGACGTAGAGGCCAACTCGCCAGGAATGTTTTCAAATATTACCGCCGAGATGATAGGTTGGGTTAAGTTACGTTATATTACGTTATTGATGTATACGAGGGTCCCACGGTAACGTAGAGGCCAACTCGCCAGGAATGTTGTCAAATATTACCGCCGATATGATAGGTTGGGTTAGGTTAGGTTATATTTCGTTATTGATGTATATGAAGGTGCCACGGAGACGTAGAGGCCAACTCGCCAGGAATGATGTCAAATATTACCGCCGAGATGTTAGGTTGGGTTAGGTTAGGTTATATTACGTTATTGATGTATATAAAGATCCCAGGGAGACGTAGAAGCCAACTCGCCATGTATGTTGTCAAATATTACCGCCGAGATGTTAGGTTGGGTTAGGTTAGGTTATATTACGTTATTGATGTATATAAAGGTCCCACGGAGTCGTAGAAGCCAACTCGCCAGGAATGTGGTCAAATATTATCGCCGAGATGTTAGATTGGGTTAGGCTAGCTCATATTATGTTATTGATGTATATAAAGGTCCCACGGAGACGTAGATGCCAACTCGCCAGGAATGTTTTCAAATATTACCGCCGTGATGTTAGGTTGGGTTAGGTTAGGTTATATTACGTTATAGATGTATATAAAGGTCTCACGGAGACGTAGAGCCCAACAAGCCAGGAATGTGGTCAAATATTACCGCCGAGATGCTAGATTGGGTTAGGTTAGGTTATATTACGCTATTGATGTATATGAAAGTCCCACGGAGACGTAGAGGCCAACTCGCCAGCAATGTTTTCAAATATTACCGCCGAGAAGTTAGGTTGGCTTAGGTTAGGTTATATTACGTTATTGATGTATATGAAGGTCAAACGGAGACGTAGAGGCCAACTCGCCAGGAATGTTGTGAAATATTACCGCCGAGATGATAGGTTGGGTTAGGTTAGGTTATATTACGTTATAGATGTATATAAAGGTCCCACGGAGACGTAGAGACCAACAAGCCAGGCATGTGGTCAAATATTACCGCCGAGATGTTAGATTGGGTTAGGTTATGTTATATTACGTTATTGATGTATATAAAGAACCCACGGAGACGTAGAGGCCAACTCGCCAGGAATCTTGTCAAATATTATCGCCGAGATGATAGGTTGATTTAGGTTAGGTTATATTTCGTTATTGATGTATATGAAGGGCCCACGGAGACGTAGAGGCCAACTAGCCAGGTATGTTGTCAAATATTACCGCGGAGATGTTAGGTTGGGTTGGTTAAGTCATATTACGTTATTGATGTATATAAAAGTCCCACGAAGACGTAGAGGGCAACTCGCCAGGAATGTTTTCAAATATTACCGCCGAGATGATAGGTTGGGTTAAGTTACGTTATATTACGTTATTGATGTATACGAGGGTTACGCGGAGACGTAGAGGCCAACTCGCCAAGAATGTTTTCAAATATTACCGCCGAGATGTTAGGTTGGGTTACGTTAGGTTATCTTACGTTATAGATGTATATAAAGGTCTCACGGAGACGTAGAGGTCAACAAGCCAGGAATGTGGTCAAATATTACCGCCGAGATGCTAGATTGGGTTAGGTTTGGTTATATTACGTTATTGAAGTATATAAAGGTCCCACGAAGACGTAGAGGCCAACTCGCCAGGAATGTTTTCAAATATTACCGCCGAGATGTTAGGTTGGGTTAGGTTAGGTTATATTACGTTATTGATGTATATGAAGGTCAAACGGAGACGTAGAGGCCAACTCGCCATGTATGTTGTCAAATATTACCGCCCAGATGTTAGGTTGGGTTAGGTTAGGTTAAATTACGCTATTGATTTATATAAAGGTCCCACTGAGACGTAGAGGCCAACTCGCCAGGAATGTTTTCAAATATTAGCGCCGAGATGTTAGGTTGGGTTAGGTTAGGTTATATTACGTTACTGATGTATATAAAGGTCCCACGGAGACGTAAAGGCCAACTCGCCGGGAATGTTGTCAAATGTTACCGCCGAGATGATAGGTTAGGTTAGGTTAGGTTATATTTCGTTATTGATGTATATAAAAGTCCCACGAAGACGTAGAGGCCAACTCGCCAGGAATGTGGTCAAATATTACCGCCGAGATGCTAGATTGGGTTAGGTTAGGTTATATTACGTTGTTGATGTATATGAAGGTCTCTCGGAGACGTAGAGGCCAACTCGCCAGGAATGTTTTCAAATATTACCGCCGAGATGTTAGGCTGGGTTAGGTTAGGTTATATTACGTTACTGATGTATATAAAGGTCCCACGGAGACGTAGAGGCCAACTCGCCGGGAATGTTGTCAAATGTTACCACCGAGATGATAGGTTAGGTTAGGTTAGGTTATATTTCGTTATTGTTGTATATGAAGGTCCCTCGGAGACGTAGAGGCCATCTCGCCAGGAATGATGTCAAATACTACCGCCGAGATGTTAGATTGGGTTAGGTTAGGTTATATTACGTTATTGATGTATATGAAGGTCAAACGGAGACGTAGAGGCCAACTCGCCAGGAATGTTGTCAAATATTACCGCCGAGATGATAGGTTGGGTTAGGTTAGGTTATATAACGTTATAGATGTATATAAAGGTCCCACGGAGACGTAGAGGCCAACAAGCCAGGAATGTGGTCAAATATTACCGCCGAGATGTTAGATTGGGTTAGGTTATGTTATATTACGTTATTGATGTATATAAAGATCCCACGGAGACGTAGAGGCCAACTCGCCAGGATTCTGGTCAAATATTTTCGCCGAGATGATAGGTTGATTTAGGTTAGGTTATATTTTGTTATTTATGTATATGAAGGGCCCACGGAGACGTAGAGGCCAACTCGCCAGGAATGTTTTCAAATATTACCGCCGAGATGATAGGTTGGGTTAAGTTACGTTATATTACGTTATTGATGTATACGAGGGTCCCACGGTAACGTAGAGGCCAACTCGCCAGGAATGTTGTCAAATATTACCGCCGATATGATAGGTTTGGTTAGGTTAGGTTATATTTCGTTATTGATGTATATGAAGGTGCCACGGAGACGTAGAGGCCAACTCGCCAGGAATGATGTCAAATATTACCGCCGAGATGTTAGGTTGGGTTAGGTTAGGTTATATTACGTTATTGATGTATATAAAGATCCCAGGGAGACGTAGAAGCCAACTCGCCATGTATGTTGTCAAATATTACCGCCGAGATGTTAGGTTGGGTTAGGTTAGGTTATATTACGTTATAGATGTATATAAAGGTCCCACGGAGACGTAGAGACCAACAAGCCAGGCATGTGGTCAAATATTACCGCCGAGATGTTAGATTGGGTTAGGTTATGTTATATTACGTTATTGATGTATATAAATGTCCCACGAAGACGTAGAGGCCAACTCGCCAGGAATCTTGTCAAATATTATCGCCGAGATGATAGGTTGATTTAGGTTAGGTTATATTTCGTTATTGATGTATATGAAGGGCCCACGGAGACGTAGAGGCCAACTAGCCAGGTATGTTGTCAAATATTACCGCGGAGATGTTAGGTTGGGTTGGTTAAGTCATATTACGTTATTGATGTATATAAAAGTCCCACGAAGACGTAGAGGGCAACTCGCCAGGAATGTTTTCAAATATTACCGCCGAGATGATAGGTTGGGTTAAGTTACGTTATATTACGTTATTGATGTATACGAGGGTTACGCGGAGACGTAGAGGCCAACTCGCCAAGAATGTTTTCAAATATTACCGCCGAGATGTTAGGTTGGGTTACGTTAGGTTATCTTACGTTATAGATGTATATAAAGGTCTCACGGAGACGTAGAGGTCAACAAGCCAGGAATGTAGTCAAATATTACCGCCGAGATGCTAGATTGGGTTAGGTTTGGTTATATTACGTTATTGAAGTATATAAAGGTCCCACGAAGACGTAGAGGCCAACTCGCCAGGAATGTTTTCAAATATTACCGCCGAGATGTTAGGTTGGGTTAGGTTAGGTTATATTACGTTATTGATGTATATGAAGGTCAAACGGAGACGTAGAGGCCAACTCGCCATGTATGTTGTCAAATATTACCGCCCAGATGTTAGGTTGGGTTAGGTTAGGTTAAATTACGCTATTGATTTATATAAAGGTCCCACTGAGACGTAGAGGCCAACTCGCCAGGAATGTTTTCAAATATTAGCGCCGAGATGTTAGGTTGGGTTAGGTTAGGTTATATTACGTTATAGATCTATATGAAGGTCCCACGGAGACGTAGAGTCCAATAAGCCAGGAACGTGGTCAAATATTACCGCCGAAATGTTAGGTTGGGTTAGGTTAGGTTATATTACGTTATTGATGTATATAAAGGTCCCACGGAAACGGAGAAGCCAACTCGCCAGGAATTTTGTCAAATATTACCGCCGAGATGAATGGTTGGGTTAGGTTAGGATATATTTCGTTATTGATGTATATGAAGGGCCCACGGAGACGAAGAGGCCAACTCGCCAGGTATGTTGTCAAATATTACCGCGGAGTACCGCGGAGATGTTAGGTTGGTTCAGGTTAAGTTATATTACGTTATTGATGTATATAAATGTCCCACGAAGACGTAGAGGCCAACTCGCCAGGAATGTGGTCAAATATTACCGCCGAGATGCTAGATTGGGTTAGGTTAGGTTATATTACGTTATTGATATATATCAAGATCCCACGGAGACGTAGAGGCCAACTCGCCAGGTATGTTGTCAAATATTACCGCGGAGGTGTTAGGTTGGGTTAGGTTAAGTTATATTACGTTATTGATGTATATAAAGGACCCAGGGAGACGTAGAGGCCAACTCGCCAGGAATGTTGTCAAATATTACCGCCGAGATGATAGGTTGGGTTAAGTTACGTTATATTACGTTATTGATGTATGCGAGGGTTACACGGATACGTAGAGGCCAACACGCCAGGAATGATGTCAAATATAACCGCCGAGATGTTAGGTTGGGTTAGGTTAGGTTATATTACGTTACTGATGTATATAAAGGTCCCACGGAGACGTAAAGGCCAACTCGCCGGGAATGTTGTCAAATGTTACCGCCGAGATGATAGGTTAGGTTAGGTTAGGTTATATTTCGTTATTGATGTATATAAAAGTCCCACGAAGACGTAGAGGCCAACTCGCCAGGAATGTGGTCAAATATTACCGCCGAGATGTTAGATTGGGTTAGGTTATGTTATATTACGTTATTGATGTATATAAAGATCCCACGGAGACGTAGAGGCCAACTTGCCAGGAATCTGGTCAAATATTATCGCCGAGATGATAGGTTGATTTAGGTTAGGTTATATTTCGTTATTGATGTATATGAAGGGCCCACGGAGACGTAGAGGCCAACTCGCCAGGTATGTTGTCAAATATTACCGCGGAGATGTTAGGTTGGGTTGGTTAAGTTATATTACGTTATTGATGTATATAAAAGTCCCACGAAGACGTAGAGGCCAACTCGCCAGGAATGTTTTCAAATATTACCGCCGAGATGATAGGTTGGGTTAAGTTACGTTATATTACGTTATTGATGTATACGAGGGTTACGCGGAGACGTAGAGGCCAACTCGCCAAGAATGTTTTCAAATATTACCGCCGAGATGTTAGGTTGGGTTACGTTAGGTTATCTTACGTTATAGATGTATATAAAGGTCTCACGAAGACGTAGAGGCCAACTCGCCAGGAATGTGGTCAAATATTACCGCCGAGATGCTAGATTGGGTTAGGTTAGGTTATATTACGTTGTTGATGTATATGAAGGTCTCTCCGAGACGTAGAGGCCAACTCGCCAGGGATGTTTTCAAATATTACCGCCGTGATGTTAGGTTGCGTTAGGTTAGGTTATATTACGTTATAGATGTATATAAAGGTCTCACGGAGACGTAGAGCCCAACAAGCCAGGAATGTGGTCAAATATTACCGCCGAGATGCTAGATTGGGTTAGGTTAGGTTATATTACGCTATTGATGTATATGAAGGTCCCACGGAGACGTAGAGGCCAACTCGCCAGCAATGTTTTCAAATATTACCGCCGAGATGTTAGGTTGGCTTAGGTTAGGTTATATTACGTTATTGATGTATATGAAGGTCAAACGGAGACGTAGAGGCCAACTCGCCAGGAATGTTGTGAAATATTACCGCCGAGATGATAGGTTGGGTTAGGTTAGGTTATATTACGTTATAGATGTATATAAAGGTCCCACGGAGACGTAGAGACCAACAAGCCAGGCATGTGGTCAAATATTACCGCCGAGATGTTAGATTAGGTTAGGTTATGTTATATTACGTTATTGATGTATATAAAGAACCCACGGAGACGTAGAGGCCAACTCGCCAGGAATCTTGTCAAATATTATCCCCGAGATGATAGGTTGATTTAGGTTAGGTTATATTTCGTTATTTATGTATATGAAGGGCCCACGGAGACGTAGAGGCCAACTCGCCAGGAATGTTTTCAAATATTACCGCCGAGATGATAGGTTGGGTTAAGTTACGTTATATTACGTTATTGATGTATACGAGGGTCCCACGGTAACGTAGAGGCCAACTCGCCAGGAATGTTGTCAAATATTACCGCCGATATGATAGGTTGGGTTAGGTTAGGTTATATTTCGTTATTGATGTATATGAAGGTGCCACGGAGACGTAGAGGCCAACTCGCCAGGAATGATGTCAAATATTACCGCCGAGATGTTAGGTTGGGTTAGGTTAGGTTATATTACGTTATTGATGTATATAAAGATCCCAGGGAGACGTAGAAGCCAACTCGCCATGTATGTTGTCAAATATTACCGCCGAGATGTTAGGTTGGGTTAGGTTAGGTTATATTACGTTATTGATGTATATAAAGGTCCCACGGAGTCGTAGAAGCCAACTCGCCAGGAATGTGGTCAAATATTATCGCCGAGATGTTAGATTGGGTTAGGCTAGCTCATATTATGTTATTGATGTATATAAAGGTCCCACGGAGACGTAGATGCCAACTCGCCAGGAATGTTTTCAAATATTACCGCCGTGATGTTAGGTTGGGTTAGGTTAGGTTATATTACGTTATAGATGTATATAAAGGTCTCACGGAGACGTAGAGCCCAACAAGCCAGGAATGTGGTCAAATATTACCGCCGAGATGCTAGATTGGGTTAGGTTAGGTTATATTACGCTATTGATGTATATGAAAGTCCCACGGAGACGTAGAGGCCAACTCGCCAGCAATGTTTTCAAATATTACCGCCGAGAAGTTAGGTTGGCTTAGGTTAGGTTATATTACGTTATTGATGTATATGAAGGTCAAACGGAGACGTAGAGGCCAACTCGCCAGGAATGTTGTGAAATATTACCGCCGAGATGATAGGTTGGGTTAGGTTAGGTTATATTACGTTATAGATGTATATAAAGGTCCCACGGAGACGTAGAGACCAACAAGCCAGGCATGTGGTCAAATATTACCGCCGAGATGTTAGATTGGGTTAGGTTATGTTATATTACGTTATTGATGTATATAAAGAACCCACGGAGACGTAGAGGCCAACTCGCCAGGAATCTTGTCAAATATTATCGCCGAGATGATAGGTTGATTTAGGTTAGGTTATATTTCGTTATTGATGTATATGAAGGGCCCACGGAGACGTAGAGGCCAACTAGCCAGGTATGTTGTCAAATATTACCGCGGAGATGTTAGGTTGGGTTGGTTAAGTCATATTACGTTATTGATGTATATAAAAGTCCCACGAAGACGTAGAGGGCAACTCGCCAGGAATGTTTTCAAATATTACCGCCGAGATGATAGGTTGGGTTAAGTTACGTTATATTACGTTATTGATGTATACGAGGGTTACGCGGAGACGTAGAGGCCAACTCGCCAAGAATGTTTTCAAATATTACCGCCGAGATGTTAGGTTGGGTTACGTTAGGTTATCTTACGTTATAGATGTATATAAAGGTCTCACGGAGACGTAGAGGTCAACAAGCCAGGAATGTGGTCAAATATTACCGCCGAGATGCTAGATTGGGTTAGGTTTGGTTATATTACGTTATTGAAGTATATAAAGGTCCCACGAAGACGTAGAGGCCAACTCGCCAGGAATGTTTTCAAATATTACCGCCGAGATGTTAGGTTGGGTTAGGTTAGGTTATATTACGTTATTGATGTATATGAAGGTCAAACGGAGACGTAGAGGCCAACTCGCCATGTATGTTGTCAAATATTACCGCCCAGATGTTAGGTTGGGTTAGGTTAGGTTAAATTACGCTATTGATTTATATAAAGGTCCCACTGAGACGTAGAGGCCAACTCGCCAGGAATGTTTTCAAATATTAGCGCCGAGATGTTAGGTTGGGTTAGGTTAGGTTATATTACGTTACTGATGTATATAAAGGTCCCACGGAGACGTAAAGGCCAACTCGCCGGGAATGTTGTCAAATGTTACCGCCGAGATGATAGGTTAGGTTAGGTTAGGTTATATTTCGTTATTGATGTATATAAAAGTCCCACGAAGACGTAGAGGCCAACTCGCCAGGAATGTGGTCAAATATTACCGCCGAGATGCTAGATTGGGTTAGGTTAGGTTATATTACGTTGTTGATGTATATGAAGGTCTCTCGGAGACGTAGAGGCCAACTCGCCAGGAATGTTTTCAAATATTACCGCCGAGATGTTAGGCTGGGTTAGGTTAGGTTATATTACGTTACTGATGTATATAAAGGTCCCACGGAGACGTAGAGGCCAACTCGCCGGGAATGTTGTCAAATGTTACCACCGAGATGATAGGTTAGGTTAGGTTAGGTTATATTTCGTTATTGTTGTATATGAAGGTCCCTCGGAGACGTAGAGGCCATCTCGCCAGGAATGATGTCAAATACTACCGCCGAGATGTTAGATTGGGTTAGGTTAGGTTATATTACGTTATTGATGTATATGAAGGTCAAACGGAGACGTAGAGGCCAACTCGCCAGGAATGTTGTCAAATATTACCGCCGAGATGATAGGTTGGGTTAGGTTAGGTTATATTACGTTATAGATGTATATAAAGGTCCCACGGAGACGTAGAGGCCAACAAGCCAGGAATGTGGTCAAATATTACCGCCGAGATGTTAGATTGGGTTAGGTTATGTTATATTACGTTATTGATGTATATAAAGATCCCACGGAGACGTAGAGGCCAACTCGCCAGGATTCTGGTCAAATATTTTCGCCGAGATGATAGGTTGATTTAGGTTAGGTTATATTTTGTTATTTATGTATATGAAGGGCCCACGGAGACGTAGAGGCCAACTCGCCAGGAATGTTTTCAAATATTACCGCCGAGATGATAGGTTGGGTTAAGTTACGTTATATTACGTTATTGATGTATACGAGGGTCCCACGGTAACGTAGAGGCCAACTCGCCAGGAATGTTGTCAAATATTACCGCCGATATGATAGGTTTGGTTAGGTTAGGTTATATTTCGTTATTGATGTATATGAAGGTGCCACGGAGACGTAGAGGCCAACTCGCCAGGAATGATGTCAAATATTACCGCCGAGATGTTAGGTTGGGTTAGGTTAGGTTATATTACGTTATTGATGTATATAAAGATCCCAGGGAGACGTAGAAGCCAACTCGCCATGTATGTTGTCAAATATTACCGCCGAGATGTTAGGTTGGGTTAGGTTAGGTTATATTACGTTATAGATGTATATAAAGGTCCCACGGAGACGTAGAGACCAACAAGCCAGGCATGTGGTCAAATATTACCGCCGAGATGTTAGATTGGGTTAGGTTATGTTATATTACGTTATTGATGTATATAAAGAACCCACGGAGACGTAGAGGCCAACTCGCCAGGAATCTTGTCAAATATTATCGCCGAGATGATAGGTTGATTTAGGTTAGGTTATATTTCGTTATTGATGTATATGAAGGGCCCACGGAGACGTAGAGGCCAACTAGCCAGGTATGTTGTCAAATATTACCGCGGAGATGTTAGGTTGGGTTGGTTAAGTCATATTACGTTATTGATGTATATAAAAGTCCCACGAAGACGTAGAGGGCAACTCGCCAGGAATGTTTTCAAATATTACCGCCGAGATGATAGGTTGGGTTAAGTTACGTTATATTACGTTATTGATGTATACGAGGGTTACGCGGAGACGTAGAGGCCAACTCGCCAAGAATGTTTTCAAATATTACCGCCGAGATGTTAGGTTGGGTTACGTTAGGTTATCTTACGTTATAGATGTATATAAAGGTCTCACGGAGACGTAGAGGTCAACAAGCCAGGAATGTAGTCAAATATTACCGCCGAGATGCTAGATTGGGTTAGGTTTGGTTATATTACGTTATTGAAGTATATAAAGGTCCCACGAAGACGTAGAGGCCAACTCGCCAGGAATGTTTTCAAATATTACCGCCGAGATGTTAGGTTGGGTTAGGTTAGGTTATATTACGTTATTGATGTATATGAAGGTCAAACGGAGACGTAGAGGCCAACTCGCCATGTATGTTGTCAAATATTACCGCCCAGATGTTAGGTTGGGTTAGGTTAGGTTAAATTACGCTATTGATTTATATAAAGGTCCCACTGAGACGTAGAGGCCAACTCGCCAGGAATGTTTTCAAATATTAGCGCCGAGATGTTAGGTTGGGTTAGGTTAGGTTATATTACGTTATAGATCTATATGAAGGTCCCACGGAGACGTAGAGTCCAATAAGCCAGGAACGTGGTCAAATATTACCGCCGAAATGTTAGGTTGGGTTAGGTTAGGTTATATTACGTTATTGATGTATATAAAGGTCCCACGGAAACGGAGAAGCCAACTCGCCAGGAATTTTGTCAAATATTACCGCCGAGATGAATGGTTGGGTTAGGTTAGGATATATTTCGTTATTGATGTATATGAAGGGCCCACGGAGACGAAGAGGCCAACTCGCCAGGTATGTTGTCAAATATTACCGCGGAGTACCGCGGAGATGTTAGGTTGGTTCAGGTTAAGTTATATTACGTTATTGATGTATATAAATGTCTCACGGAGACGTAGAGGTCAACAAGCCAGGAATGTAGTCAAATATTACCGCCGAGATGCTAGATTGGGTTAGGTTTGGTTATATTACGTTATTGAAGTATATAAAGGTCCCACGAAGACGTAGAGGCCAACTCGCCAGGAATGTTTTCAAATATTACCGCCGAGATGTTAGGTTGGGTTAGGTTAGGTTATATTACGTTATTGATGTATATGAAGGTCAAACGGAGACGTAGAGGCCAACTCGCCATGTATGTTGTCAAATATTACCGCCCAGATGTTAGGTTGGGTTAGGTTAGGTTAAATTACGCTATTGATTTATATAAAGGTCCCACTGAGACGTAGAGGCCAACTCGCCAGGAATGTTTTCAAATATTAGCGCCGAGATGTTAGGTTGGGTTAGGTTAGGTTATATTACGTTATAGATCTATATGAAGGTCCCACGGAGACGTAGAGTCCAATAAGCCAGGAACGTGGTCAAATATTACCGCCGAAATGTTAGGTTGGGTTAGGTTAGGTTATATTACGTTATTGATGTATATAAAGGTCCCACGGAAACGGAGAAGCCAACTCGCCAGGAATTTTGTCAAATATTACCGCCGAGATGAATGGTTGGGTTAGGTTAGGATATATTTCGTTATTGATGTATATGAAGGGCCCACGGAGACGAAGAGGCCAACTCGCCAGGTATGTTGTCAAATATTACCGCGGAGTACCGCGGAGATGTTAGGTTGGTTCAGGTTAAGTTATATTACGTTATTGATGTATATAAATGTCCCACGAAGACGTAGAGGCCAACTCGCCAGGAATGTGGTCAAATATTACCGCCGAGATGCTAGATTGGGTTAGGTTAGGTTATATTACGTTATTGATATATATCAAGATCCCACGGAGACGTAGAGGCCAACTCGCCAGGTATGTTGTCAAATATTACCGCGGAGGTGTTAGGTTGGGTTAGGTTAAGTTATATTACGTTATTGATGTATATAAAGGACCCAGGGAGACGTAGAGGCCAACTCGCCAGGAATGTTGTCAAATATTACCGCCGAGATGATAGGTTGGGTTAAGTTACGTTATATTACGTTATTGATGTATGCGAGGGTTACACGGATACGTAGAGGCCAACACGCCAGGAATGATGTCAAATATAACCGCCGAGATGTTAGGTTGGGTTAGGTTAGGTTATATTACGTTACTGATGTATATAAAGGTCCCACGGAGACGTAAAGGCCAACTCGCCGGGAATGTTGTCAAATGTTACCGCCGAGATGATAGGTTAGGTTAGGTTAGGTTATATTTCGTTATTGATGTATATAAAAGTCCCACGAAGACGTAGAGGCCAACTCGCCAGGAATGTTTTCAAATATTACCGCCGAGATGATAGGTTGGGTTAAGTTACGTTATATTAAGTTATTGATGTATACGAGGGTTACGCGGAGACGTAGAGGCCAACTCGCCAAGAATGTTTTCAAATATTACCGCCGAGATGTTAGGTTGGGTTACGTTAGGTTATCTTACGTTATAGATGTATATAAAGGTCTCACGAAGACGTAGAGGCCAACTCGCCAGGAATGTGGTCAAATATTACCGCCGAGATGCTAGATTGGGTTAGGTTAGGTTATATTACGTTGTTGATGTATATGAAGGTCTCTCCGAGACGTAGAGGCCAACTCGCCAGGGATGTTTTCAAATATTACCGCCGTGATGTTAGGTTGCGTTAGGTTAGGTTATATTACGTTATAGATGTATATAAAGGTCTCACGGAGACGTAGAGCCCAACAAGCCAGGAATGTGGTCAAATATTACCGCCGAGATGCTAGATTGGGTTAGGTTAGGTTATATTACGCTATTGATGTATATGAAGGTCCCACGGAGACGTAGAGGCCAACTCGCCAGCAATGTTTTCAAATATTACCGCCGAGATGTTAGGTTGGCTTAGGTTAGGTTATATTACGTTATTGATGTATATGAAGGTCAAACGGAGACGTAGAGGCCAACTCGCCAGGAATGTTGTGAAATATTACCGCCGAGATGATAGGTTGGGTTAGGTTAGGTTATATTACGTTATAGATGTATATAAAGGTCCCACGGAGACGTAGAGACCAACAAGCCAGGCATGTGGTCAAATATTACCGCCGAGATGTTAGATTAGGTTAGGTTATGTTATATTACGTTATTGATGTATATAAAGAACCCACGGAGACGTAGAGGCCAACTCGCCAGGAATCTTGTCAAATATTATCCCCGAGATGATAGGTTGATTTAGGTTAGGTTATATTTCGTTATTGATGTATATGAAGGGCCCACGGAGACGTAGAGGCCAACTAGCCAGGTATGTTGTCAAATATTACCGCCGAGATGTTAGGTTGGGTTAGGTTAGGTTATATTACGTTATTGATGTATATGAAGGTCAAACGGAGACGTAGAGGCCAACTCGCCATGTATGTTGTCAAATATTACCGCCCAGATGTTAGGTTGGGTTAGGTTAGGTTATATTACGCTATTGATTTATATAAAGGTCCCACTGAGAC
Source organism: Xylocopa violacea (assembly GCA_963969225.1). NCBI lineage: Eukaryota > Metazoa > Arthropoda > Insecta > Hymenoptera > Apidae > Xylocopa > Xylocopa violacea. The sequence continues at coordinate 6,331,574 of CAXAJV010001290.1, read as the reverse complement.
GTAGAGGCCAACTCGCCAGGAATGTTTTCAAATATTAGCGCCGAGATGTTAGGTTGGGTTAGGTTAGGTTATATTACGTTATAGATCTATATGAAGGTCCCACGGAGACGTAGAGTCCAATAAGCCAGGAACGTGGTCAAATATTACCGCCGAAATGTTAGGTTGGGTTAGGTTAGGTTATATTACGTTATTGATGTATATAAGGGTCCCACGGAAACGGAGAAGCCAACTCGCCAGGAATTTTGTCAAATATTACCGCCGAGATGAATGGTTGGGTTAGGTTAGGATATATTTCGTTATTGATGTATATGAAGGGCCCACGGAGACGAAGAGGCCAACTCGCCAGGTATGTTGTCAAATATTACCGCGTAGTACCGCGGAGATGTTAGGTTGGTTCAGGTTAAGTTATATTACGTTATTGATGTATATAAATGTCCCACGAAGACGTAGAGGCCAACTCGCCAGGAATGTGGTCAAATATTACCGCCGAGATGCTAGATTGGGTTAGGTTAGGTTATATTACGTTATTGATATATATCAAGATCCCACGGAGACGTAGAGGCCAACTCGCCAGGTATGTTGTCAAATATTACCGCGGAGGTGTTAGGTTGGGTTAGGTTAAGTTATATTACGTTATTGATGTATATAAAGGACCCAGGGAGACGTGGAGGCCAACTCGCCAGGAATGTTGTCAAATATTACCGCCGAGATGATAGGTTGGGTTAAGTTACGTTATATTACGTTATTGATGTATGCGAGGGTTACACGGATACGTAGAGGCCAACACGCCAGGAATGATGTCAAATATTACCGCCGAGATGTTAGGTTGGGTTAGGTTAGGTTATATTACGTTACTGATGTATATAAAGGTCCCACGGAGACGTAAAGGCCAACTCGCCGGGAATGTTGTCAAATGTTACCGCCGAGATGATAGGTTAGGTTAGGTTAGGTTATATTTCGTTATTGATGTATATAAAAGTCCCACGAAGACGTAGAGGCCAACTCGCCAGGAATGTGATCAAATATTATCGCCGAGATGATAGGTTGATTTAGGTTAGGTTATATTTGGTTATTTATGTATATGAAGGGCCCACGGAGACGTAGAGGCCAACTCGCCAGGAATGTTTTCAAATATTACCGCCGTGATGATAGGTTGGGTTAAGTTACGTTATATTACGTTATTGATGTATACGAGGGTCCCACGGTAACGTAGAGGCCAACTCGCCAGGAATGTTGTCAAATATTACCGCCGATATGATAGGTTGGGTTAGGTTAGGTTATATTTCGTTATTGATGTATATGAAGGTGCCACGGAGACGTAGAGGCCAACTCGCCAGGAATGATGTCAAATATTACCGCCGAGATGTTAGGTTGGGTTAGGTTAAGTTATATTACGTTATTGATGTATATAAAGGTCCCACGGAGACGTAGATGCCAAATCGCCAGAAATGTTTTCAAATATTACCGCCGAGATGTTAGGTTGGGTTAGGTTAGGTTATATTACGTTATAGATGTATATAAAGGTCCCACGGAGACGTAGAGGCCAACAAGCCAGGAATGTGGTCAAATATTACCGCCGAGATGTTAGATTGGGTTAGGTTATGTTATATTACGTTATTGATGTATATAAAGATACCACGGAGATGTAGAGGGCAACTCGCCAGGAATCTTGTCAAATATTATCGCCGAGATGATAGGTTGATTTAGGTTAGGTTATATTTTTGTTATTGATGTATATGAAGGGCCCACGGAGACGTAGAGGCCAACTCGCCAGGTATGTTGTCAAATATTACCGCGGAGATGTTAGGTTGTGTTAGGTTAAGTTATATTACGTTATTGATGTATATAAAGGTCCCACGAAGACGTAGAGGCCAACTCGCCAGGAATGTGGTCAAATATTACCGCCGAGATGTTAGATTGGGTTAGGCTAGCTTATATTATATTATTGATGTATATAAAGATCCCACGGGGACGTAGAGGCCAACTAGCCAGGAATGTTGTCAAATATTATCCCCGAGATGATAGGTTAATTTAGGTTAGGTTATATTTCTTTATTGATGTATATAAAGGACCCACGGAGCCATAGAAGCCAACTCGCCAGGAATGTTGTCAAATATTACCGCCGAGATGTTAGGTTGGGTTAGGTTATGTTATATTACGTTATTGATGTATATAAAGATCCCACGGAGACGTAGAGGCCAACTCGCCATGTATGTTGTCAAATATTACGGCCGAGATGTTAGGTTGGGTTAGGTTAGGTTATATTACGCTATTGATGTATATAAAGGTCCCACTGAGACGTAGAGGCCAACTCGCCAGGAATGTTTTCAAATATTACCGCCGAGATGTTAGGTTGGGTTAGGTTAGGTTATATTACGTTATTGATGTATACGAGGGTCCCACGGTAACGTAGAGGCCAACTCGCCAGGAATGTTGTCAAATATTACCGCCGATATGATAGGTTGGGTTAGGTTAGGTTATATTTCGTTATTGATGTATATGAAGGTGCCACGGAGACGTAGAGGCCAACTCGCCAGGAATGATGTCAAATATTACCGCCGAGATGTTAGGTTGGGTTAGGTTAAGTTATATTACGTTATTGATGTATATAAAGGTCCCACGGAGACGTAGATGCCAAATCGCCAGAAATGTTTTCAAATATTACCGCCGAGATGTTAGGTTGGGTTAGGTTAGGTTATATTACGTTATAGATGTATATAAAGGTCCCACGGAGACGTAGAGGCCAACAAGCCAGGAATGTGGTCAAATATTACCGCCGAGATGTTAGATTGGGTTAGGTTATGTTATATTACGTTATTGATGTATATAAAGATACCACGGAGATGTAGAGGGCAACTCGCCAGGAATCTTGTCAAATATTATCGCCGAGATGATAGGTTGATTTAGGTTAGGTTATATTTTTGTTATTGATGTATATGAAGGGCCCACGGAGACGTAGAGGCCAACTCGCCAGGTATGTTGTCAAATATTACCGCGGAGATGTTAGGTTGTGTTAGGTTAAGTTATATTACGTTATTGATGTATATAAAGGTCCCACGAAGACGTAGAGGCCAACTCGCCAGGAATGTGGTCAAATATTACCGCCGAGATGTTAGATTGGGTTAGGCTAGCTTATATTATATTATTGATGTATATAAAGATCCCACGGGGACGTAGAGGCCAACTAGCCAGGAATGTTGTCAAATATTATCCCCGAGATGATAGGTTAATTTAGGTTAGGTTATATTTCTTTATTGATGTATATAAAGGACCCACGGAGCCATAGAAGCCAACTCGCCAGGAATGTTGTCAAATATTACCGCCGAGATGTTAGGTTGGGTTAGGTTATGTTATATTACGTTATTGATGTATATAAAGATCCCACGGAGACGTAGAGGCCAACTCGCCATGTATGTTGTCAAATATTACGGCCGAGATGTTAGGTTGGGTTAGGTTAGGTTATATTACGCTATTGATGTATATAAAGGTCCCACTGAGACGTAGAGGCCAACTCGCCAGGAATGTTTTCAAATATTACCGCCGAGATGTTAGGTTGGGTTAGGTTAGGTTATATTACGTTATAGATCTATATGAAGGTCCCACGGAGACGTAGAGTCCAATAAGCCAGGAACGTGGTCAAATATTACCGCCGAAATGTTAGGTTGGGTTAGGTTAGGTTATATTACGTTATTGATGTATATAAAGGTCCCACGGAAACGGAGAAGCCAACTCGCCAGGAATTTTGTCAAATATTATCGCCGAGATGATAGGTTGGGTTAGGTTAGGTTATATTTCGTTATTGATGTATATGAAGGTCAAACGGAGACGTAGAGGCCAACTCGCCAGGAATGTTGTCAAATATTACCGCCGAGATGATAGGTTGGGTTAAGTTACGTTATATTACGTTATTGATGTATACGAGGGTTACACGGAGACGTAGAGGCCAACTCGCCAAGAATGTTTTCAAATATTACCGCCGAGATGTTAGGTTGGGTTAGGTTAGGTTATCTTACGTTATAGATGTATATAAAGGTCTCACGGAGGCGTAGAGGTCAACAAGCCAGGAATGTGGTCAAATATTACCGCCGAGATGCTATATTGGGTTAGGTTAGGTTATATTACGTTATAGATGTATATAAAGGTCCCACGGAGACGTAGAGGCCAACAAGCCAGACATGTGGTGAAATATTACCGCCGAGATGTTAGATTGGGTTAGGCTAGCTTATATTATGTTATTGATGTATATAAAGGCCCCACGGAGACGTAGAGGACAACTCGCCAGGAATGTGGTCAAATATTACCGCCGAGATGTTAGATTGGGTTAGGTTATGTTATATTACGTTATTGATGTATATAAAGATACCACGGAGATGTAGAGGGCAACTCGCCAGGAATCTTGTCAAATATTATCGCCGAGATGATAGGTTGATTTAGGTTAGGTTATATTTTTGTTATTGATGTATATGAAGGGCCCACGGAGACGTAGAGGCCGACTCGCCAGGTATGTTGTCAAATATTACCGCGGAGATGTTAGGTTGTGTTAGGTTAAGTTATATTACGTTATTGATGTATATAAAGGTTCCACGAAGACGTAGAGGCCAACTCGCCAGGAATGTGGTCAAATATTACCGCCGAGATGTTAGATTGGGTTAGGCTAGCTTGTATTATGTTATTGATGTATATAAAGATCCCACGGGGACGTAGAGGCCAACTAGCCAGGAATGTTGTCAAATATTATCGCCGAGATGATAGGTTAATTTAGGTTAGGTTATATTTCTTTATTGATGTATATAAAGGACCCACGGAGCCATAGAAGCCAACTCGCCAGGAATGTTGTCAAATATTACCGCCGAGATGTTAGGTTGGGTTAGGTTATGTTATATTACGTTATTGATGTATATAAAGATCCCACGGAGACGTAGAGGCCAACTCGCCATGTATGTTGTCAAATATTACGGCCGAGATGTTAGGTTGGGTTAGGTTAGGTTATATTACGCTATTGATGTATATAAAGGTCCCACTGAGACGTAGAGGCCAACTCGCCAGGAATGTTTTCAAATATTACCGCCGAGATGTTAGGTTGGGTTAGGTTAGGTTATATTACGTTATAGATCTATATGAAGGTCCCACGGAGACGTAGAGTCCAATAAGCCAGGAACGTGGTCAAATATTACCGCCGAAATGTTAGGTTGGGTTAGGTTAGGTTATATTACGTTATTGATGTATATAAAGGTCCCACGGAAACGGAGAAGCCAACTCGCCAGGAATTTTGTCAAATATTATCGCCGAGATGATAGGTTGGGTTAGGTTAGGTTATATTTCGTTATTGATGTATATGAAGGTCAAACGGAGACGTAGAGGCCAACTCGCCAGGAATGTTGTCAAATATTACCGCCGAGATGATAGGTTGGGTTAAGTTACGTTATATTACGTTATTGATGTATACGAGGGTTACACGGAGACGTAGAGGCCAACTCGCCAAGAATGTTTTCAAATATTACCGCCGAGATGTTAGGATGGGTTAGGTTAGGTTATCTTACGTTATAGATGTATATAAAGGTCTCACGGAGACGTAGAGGTCAACAAGCCAGGAATGTGGTCAAATATTACCGCGGAGATGTTGGGTTGGGTTAGGTTAAGTTATATTACGTTATTGATGTATACAAAAGTCCCACGAAGACGTAGAGGCCAACTCGCCAGGAATGTGGTCAAATATTCCCGCCGAGATGTTAGATTGGGTTAGGCTAGCTTATATTATGTTATTGATGTATATAAAGGCCCCACGGAAACGGAGAGGACAACTCGCCAGGAATGTGGTCAAATATTACCGCCGAGATGTTAGGTTGGGTTAGGTTAGGTTATCTTACGTTATAGATGTATATAAAGGTCTCACGGAGACGTAGAGGCCAACAAGCCAGGAATGTGGTCAAATATTACCGCCGAGATGTTAGATTGGGTTAGGTTATGTTATATTACGTTATTGATGTATATAAAGATCCCAAGGAGACGTAGAGGCCAACTCGCCAGGAATCTGGTCAAATATTATCGCCGAGATGATAGGTGGATTTAGGTTTGGTTATATTTGGTTATTTATGTATATGAAGGGCCCACGGAGACGTAGAGGGCAACTTGCCAGGAATGTTTTCAAATATTACCGCCGAGATGCTAGATTGGGTTAGGTTAGGTTATATTACGTTATTGATGTATATGAAGGTCTCTCGGACACGTAGAGGCCAACTCGCCAGGAATGTTTTCAAATATTAGCGCCGAGATGTTAGGTTGGGTTAGGTTAGGTTATATTACGTTACTGATGTATATAAAGGTCCCACGGAAACGTAGAGGCCAACTCGCCAGGAATGTTGTCAAATATTACCGCCGAGATGATAGGTTGGGTTAGGTTAGGTTATATTACGTTATAGATGTATATAAAGGTCTCACGGAGACGTAGAGGCCAACAAGCCAGGAATGTGGTCAAATATTACCGCCGAGATGATAGGTTGGGTTAGGTTAGGTTATATTACGTTATTGAAGTATATAAAGGTCCCACGGAAACGTAGAGGCCAACTCGCCAGGAATGTCGTCAAATATTACCGCCGAGATGATAGGTTGGGTTAGGTTAGGTTATATTTCGTTATTGATGTATATGAAGGTCCCACTGAGACGTAGAGGCCAACTCGCCAGGAATGATGTCAAATATTATCGCCGAGATGTTAGATTGGGTTAGGTTAGGTTATATTACGTTGTTGATGTATATGGAGGTCAAACGGAGACGTAGAGGCCAACTCGCCAGGAATGTTGTCAAATATTACCGCCGAGATGTTAGGTTGGGTTAGGTTAGGTTATATTACGTTATAGATGTATATAAAGGTCCCACGGAGACGTAGAGGCCAACAAGACAGGCATGTGGTCAAATATTACCGCCGAGATGTTAGATTGGGTTAGGTTATGTTATATTACGTTATTGATGTATATAAAGATCCCACGGAGACGTAGAGGCCAACTTGCCAGGAATCTGGTCAAATATTATCGCCGAGATGATAGGTTGATTTAGGTTAGGTTATATTTCGTTATTGATGTATATGAAGGGCCCACGGAGACGTAGAGGCCAACTCGCCAGGTATGTTGTCAAATATTACCGCGGAGATGTTAGGTTGGGTTGGTTAAGTTATATTACGTTATTGATGTATATAAAAGTCCCACGAAGACGTAGAGGCCAACTCGCCAGGAATGTTTTCAAATATTACCGCCGAGATGATAGGTTGGGTTAAGTTACGTTATATTACGTTATTGATGTATACGAGGGTTACGCGGAGACGTAGAGGCCAACTCGCCAAGAATGTTTTCAAATATTACCGCCGAGATGTTAGGTTGGGTTACGTTAGGTTATCTTACGTTATAGATGTATATAAAGGTCTCACGGAGACGTAGAGGTCAACAAGCCAGGAATGTGGTCAAATATTACCGCCGAGATGCTAGATCGGGTTAGGTTTGGTTATATTACGTTATTGAAGTATATAAAGGTCCCACGAAGACGTAGAGGCCAACTGGCCAGGAATATGGTCAAATATTACCGCCGAGATGATAGGTTGGGTTAGGTTAGGTTATATTTCGTTATTGATGTATATGAAGGTGCCACGGAGACGTAGAGGCCAACTCGCCAGGTATGTTGTCAAATATTACCGCCGAGATGTTAGGTGGGTTAGGTTAGGTTATATTACGTTATTGGTGTATATAAAGTTCCCACGGAGACGGAGAAGCCAACTCGCCAGGAATGATGTCAAATATTACCGCCGAGATGTTAGGTTGGGTTAGGTTAGGTTATATTACGTTATTGATGTATATAAAGGTCCCACGGAAACGTAGAGGCCAACTCGCCAGGAATGTCGTCAAATATTACCGCCGAGATGATAGGTTGGGTTAGGATAGGTTATATTTCGTTATTGATGTATATGAAGGTCCCACTGAGACGTAGAGGCCAACTCGCCAGGAATGTTGTCAAATATTACCGCCGAGATGTTAGGTTGGGTTAGGTTAGGTTATATTACGTTATAGATGTATATAAAGGTCCCACTGAGACGTAGAGGCCAACAAGCCAGGCATGTGGTCAAATATTACCGCCGAGATGTTAGATTGGGTTAGGTTATGTTATATTACGTTATTGATGTATATAAAGATCCCACGGAGACGTAGAGGCCAACTTGCCAGGAATCTGGTCAAATATTATCGCCGAGATGATAGGTTGATTTAGGTTAGGTTATATTTCGTTATTGATGTATATGAAGGGCCCACGGAGACGTAGAGGCCAACTAGCCAGGTATGTTGTCAAATATTACCGCGGAGATGTTAGGTTGGGTTGGTTAAGTCATATTACGTTATTGATGTATATAAAAGTCCCACGAAGACGTAGAGGGCAACTCGCCAGGAATGTTTTCAAATATTACCGCCGAGATGATAGGTTGGGTTAAGTTACGTTATATTACGTTATTGATGTATACGAGGGTTACGCGGAGACGTAGAGGCCAACTCGCCAAGAATGTTTTCAAATATTACCGCCGAGATGTTAGGTTGGGTTACGTTAGGTTATCTTACGTTATAGATGTATATAAAGGTCTCACGGAGACGTAGAGGTCAACAAGCCAGGAATGTAGTCAAATATTACCGCCGAGATGCTAGATTGGGTTAGGTTTGGTTATATTACGTTATTGAAGTATATAAAGGTCCCACGAAGACGTAGAGGCCAACTCGCCAGGAATGTTTTCAAATATTACCGCCGAGATGTTAGGTTGGGTTAGGTTAGGTTATATTACGTTATTGATGTATATGAAGGTCAAACGGAGACGTAGAGGCCAACTCGCCATGTATGTTGTCAAATATTACCGCCCAGATGTTAGGTTGGGTTAGGTTAGGTTAAATTACGCTATTGATTTATATAAAGGTCCCACTGAGACGTAGAGGCCAACTCGCCAGGAATGTTTTCAAATATTAGCGCCGAGATGTTAGGTTGGGTTAGGTTAGGTTATATTACGTTATAGATCTATATGAAGGTCCCACGGAGACGTAGAGTCCAATAAGCCAGGAACGTGGTCAAATATTACCGCCGAAATGTTAGGTTGGGTTAGGTTAGGTTATATTACGTTATTGATGTATATAAAGGTCCCACGGAAACGGAGAAGCCAACTCGCCAGGAATTTTGTCAAATATTACCGCCGAGATGAATGGTTGGGTTAGGTTAGGATATATTTCGTTATTGATGTATATGAAGGGCCCACGGAGACGAAGAGGCCAACTCGCCAGGTATGTTGTCAAATATTACCGCGGAGTACCGCGGAGATGTTAGGTTGGTTCAGGTTAAGTTATATTACGTTATTGATGTATATAAATGTCCCACGAAGACGTAGAGGCCAACTCGCCAGGAATGTGGTCAAATATTACCGCCGAGATGCTAGATTGGGTTAGGTTAGGTTATATTACGTTATTGATATATATCAAGATCCCACGGAGACGTAGAGGCCAACTCGCCAGGTATGTTGTCAAATATTACCGCGGAGGTGTTAGGTTGGGTTAGGTTATGTTATATTACGTTATTGATGTATATAAAGGACCCAGGGAGACGTAGAGGCCAACTCGCCAGGAATGTTGTCAAATATTACCGCCGAGATGATAGGTTGGGTTAAGTTACGTTATATTACGTTATTGATGTATGCGAGGGTTACACGGATACGTAGAGGCCAACACGCCAGGAATGATGTCAAATATAACCGCCGAGATGTTAGGTTGGGTTAGGTTAGGTTATATTACGTTACTGATGTATATAAAGGTCCCACGGAGACGTAAAGGCCAACTCGCCGGGAATGTTGTCAAATGTTACCGCCGAGATGATAGGTTAGGTTAGGTTAGGTTATATTTCGTTATTGATGTATATAAAAGTCCCACGAAGACGTAGAGGCCAACTCGCCAGGAATGTGGTCAAATATTACCGCCGAGATGTTAGATTGGGTTAGGTTATGTTATATTACGTTATTGATGTATATAAAGATCCCACGGAGACGTAGAGGCCAACTTGCCAGGAATCTGGTCAAATATTATCGCCGAGATGATAGGTTGATTTAGGTTAGGTTATATTTCGTTATTGATGTATATGAAGGGCCCACGGAGACGTAGAGGCCAACTCGCCAGGTATGTTGTCAAATATTACCGCGGAGATGTTAGGTTGGGTTGGTTAAGTTATATTACGTTATTGATGTATATAAAAGTCCCACGAAGACGTAGAGGCCAACTCGCCAGGAATGTTTTCAAATATTACCGCCGAGATGATAGGTTGGGTTAAGTTACGTTATATTACGTTATTGATGTATACGAGGGTTACGCGGAGACGTAGAGGCCAACTCGCCAAGAATGTTTTCAAATATTACCGCCGAGATGTTAGGTTGGGTTACGTTAGGTTATCTTACGTTATAGATGTATATAAAGGTCTCACGAAGACGTAGAGGCCAACTCGCCAGGAATGTGGTCAAATATTACCGCCGAGATGCTAGATTGGGTTAGGTTAGGTTATATTACGTTGTTGATGTATATGAAGGTCTCTCCGAGACGTAGAGGCCAACTCGCCAGGGATGTTTTCAAATATTACCGCCGTGATGTTAGGTTGCGTTAGGTTAGGTTATATTACGTTATAGATGTATATAAAGGTCTCACGGAGACGTAGAGCCCAACAAGCCAGGAATGTGGTCAAATATTACCGCCGAGATGCTAGATTGGGTTAGGTTAGGTTATATTACGCTATTGATGTATATGAAGGTCCCACGGAGACGTAGAGGCCAACTCGCCAGCAATGTTTTCAAATATTACCGCCGAGATGTTAGGTTGGCTTAGGTTAGGTTATATTACGTTATTGATGTATATGAAGGTCAAACGGAGACGTAGAGGCCAACTCGCCAGGAATGTTGTGAAATATTACCGCCGAGATGATATGTTGGGTTAGGTTAGGTTATATTACGTTATAGATGTATATAAAGGTCCCACGGAGACGTAGAGACCAACAAGCCAGGCATGTGATCAAATATTACCGCCGAGATGTTAGATTGGGTTAGGTTATGTTATATTACGTTATTGATGTATATAAAGAACCCACGGAGACGTAGAGGCCAACTCGCCAGGAATCTTGTCAAATATTATCCCCGAGATGATAGGTTGATTTAGGTTAGGTTATATTTCGTTATTGATGTATATGAAGGGCCCACGGAGACGTAGAGGCCAACTAGCCAGGTATGTTGTCAAATATTACCGCCGAGATGTTAGATTGGGTTAGGTTATGTTATATTACGTTATTGATGTATATAAAGATCCCACGGAGACGTAGAGGCCAACTCGCCAGGATTCTGGTCAAATATTTTCGCCGAGATGATAGGTTGATTTAGGTTAGGTTATATTTGGTTATTTATGTATATGAAGGGCCCACGGAGACGTAGAGGCCAACTCGCCAGGAATGTTTTCAAATATTACCGCCGAGATGATAGGTTGGGTTAAGTTACGTTATATTACGTTATTGATGTATACGAGGGTCCCACGGTAACGTAGAGGCCAACTCGCCAGGAATGTTGTCAAATATTACCGCCGATATGATAGGTTGGGTTAGGTTAGGTTATATTTCGTTATTGATGTATATGAAGGTGCCACGGAGACGTAGAGGCCAACTCGCCAGGAATGATGTCAAATATTACCGCCGAGATGTTAGGTTGGGTTAGGTTAGGTTATATTACGTTATTGATGTATATAAAGATCCCAGGGAGACGTAGAAGCCAACTCGCCATGTATGTTGTCAAATATTACCGCCGAGATGTTAGGTTGGGTTAGGTTAGGTTATATTACGTTATTGATGTATATAAAGGTCCCACGGAGTCGTAGAAGCCAACTCGCCAGGAATGTGGTCAAATATTATCGCCGAGATGTTAGATTGGGTTAGGCTAGCTCATATTATGTTATTGATGTATATAAAGGTCCCACGGAGACGTAGATGCCAACTCGCCAGGAATGTTTTCAAATATTACCGCCGTGATGTTAGGTTGGGTTAGGTTAGGTTATATTACGTTATAGATGTATATAAAGGTCTCACGGAGACGTAGAGCCCAACAAGCCAGGAATGTGGTCAAATATTACCGCCGAGATGCTAGATTGGGTTAGGTTAGGTTATATTACGCTATTGATGTATATGAAAGTCCCACGGAGACGTAGAGGCCAACTCGCCAGCAATGTTTTCAAATATTACCGCCGAGATTTTAGGTTGGCTTAGGTTAGGTTATATTACGTTATTGATGTATATGAAGGTCAAACGGAGACGTAGAGGCCAACTCGCCAGGAATGTTGTGAAATATTACCGCCGAGATGATAGGTTGGGTTAGGTTAGGTTATATTACGTTATAGATGTATATAAAGGTCCCACGGAGACGTAGAGACCAACAAGCCAGGCATGTGGTCAAATATTACCGCCGAGATGTTAGATTGGGTTAGGTTATGTTATATTACGTTATTGATGTATATAAAGAACCCACGGAGACGTAGAGGCCAACTCGCCAGGAATCTTGTCAAATATTATCGCCGAGATGATAGGTTGATTTAGGTTAGGTTATATTTCGTTATTGATGTATATGAAGGGCCCACGGAGACGTAGAGGCCAACTAGCCAGGTATGTTGTCAAATATTACCGCGGAGATGTTAGGTTGGGTTGGTTAAGTCATATTACGTTATTGATGTATATAAAAGTCCCACGAAGACGTAGAGGGCAACTCGCCAGGAATGTTTTCAAATATTACCGCCGAGATGATAGGTTGGGTTAAGTTACGTTATATTACGTTATTGATGTATACGAGGGTTACGCGGAGACGTAGAGGCCAACTCGCCAAGAATGTTTTCAAATATTACCGCCGAGATGTTAGGTTGGGTTACGTTAGGTTATCTTACGTTATAGATGTATATAAAGGTCTCACGGAGACGTAGAGGTCAACAAGCCAGGAATGTGGTCAAATATTACCGCCGAGATGCTAGATTGGGTTAGGTTTGGTTATATTACGTTATTGAAGTATATAAAGGTTCCACGAAGACGTAGAGGCCAACTCGCCAGGAATGTTTTCAAATATTACCGCCGAGATGTTAGGTTGGGTTAGGTTAGGTTATATTACGTTATTGATGTATATGAAGGTCAAACGGAGACGTAGAGGCCAACTCGCCATGTATGTTGTCAAATATTACCGCCCAGATGTTAGGTTGGGTTAGGTTAGGTTAAATTACGCTATTGATTTATATAAAGGTCCCACTGAGACGTAGAGGCCAACTCGCCAGGAATGTTTTCAAATATTAGCGCCGAGATGTTAGGTTGGGTTAGGTTAGGTTATATTACGTTACTGATGTATATAAAGGTCCCACGGAGACGTAAAGGCCAACTCGCCGGGAATGTTGTCAAATGTTACCGCCGAGATGATAGGTTAGGTTAGGTTAGGTTATATTTCGTTATTGATGTATATAAAAGTCCCACGAAGACGTAGAGGCCAACTCGCCAGGAATGTGGTCAAATATTACCGCCGAGATGCTAGATTGGGTTAGGTTAGGTTATATTACGTTGTTGATGTATATGAAGGTCTCTCGGAGACGTAGAGGCCAACTCGCCAGGAATGTTTTCAAATATTACCGCCGAGATGTTAGGCTGGGTTAGGTTAGGTTATATTACGTTACTGATGTATATAAAGGTCCCACGGAGACGTAGAGGCCAACTCGCCGGGAATGTTGTCAAATGTTACCACCGAGATGATAGGTTAGGTTAGGTTAGGTTATATTTCGTTATTGTTGTATATGAAGGTCCCTCGGAGACGTAGAGGCCATCTCGCCAGGAATGATGTCAAATACTACCGCCGAGATGTTAGATTGGGTTAGGTTAGGTTATATTACGTTATTGATGTATATGAAGGTCAAACGGAGACGTAGAGGCCAACTCGCCAGGAATGTTGTCAAATATTACCGCCGAGATGATAGGTTGGGTTAGGTTAGGTTATATTACGTTATAGATGTATATAAAGGTCCCACGGAGACGTAGAGGCCAACAAGCCAGGAATGTGGTCAAATATTACCGCCGAGATGTTAGATTGGGTTAGGTTATGTTATATTACGTTATTGATGTATATAAAGATCCCACGGAGACGTAGAGGCCAACTCGCCAGGATTCTGGTCAAATATTTTCGCCGAGATGATAGGTTGATTTAGGTTAGGTTATATTTTGTTATTTATGTATATGAAGGGCCCACGGAGACGTAGAGGCCAACTCGCCAGGAATGTTTTCAAATATTACCGCCGAGATGATAGGTTGGGTTAAGTTACGTTATATTACGTTATTGATGTATACGAGGGTCCCACGGTAACGTAGAGGCCAACTCGCCAGGAATGTTGTCAAATATTACCGCCGATATGATAGGTTTGGTTAGGTTAGGTTATATTTCGTTATTGATGTATATGAAGGTGCCACGGAGACGTAGAGGCCAACTCGCCAGGAATGATGTCAAATATTACCGCCGAGATGTTAGGTTGGGTTAGGTTAGGTTATATTACGTTATTGATGTATATAAAGATCCCAGGGAGACGTAGAAGCCAACTCGCCATGTATGTTGTCAAATATTACCGCCGAGATGTTAGGTTGGGTTAGGTTAGGTTATATTACGTTATAGATGTATATAAAGGTCCCACGGAGACGTAGAGACCAACAAGCCAGGCATGTGGTCAAATATTACCGCCGAGATGTTAGATTGGGTTAGGTTATGTTATATTACGTTATTGATGTATATAAAGAACCCACGGAGACGTAGAGGCCAACTCGCCAGGAATCTTGTCAAATATTATCGCCGAGATGATAGGTTGATTTAGGTTAGGTTATATTTCGTTATTGATGTATATGAAGGGCCCACGGAGACGTAGAGGCCAACTAGCCAGGTATGTTGTCAAATATTACCGCGGAGATGTTAGGTTGGGTTGGTTAAGTCATATTACGTTATTGATGTATATAAAAGTCCCACGAAGACGTAGAGGGCAACTCGCCAGGAATGTTTTCAAATATTACCGCCGAGATGATAGGTTGGGTTAAGTTACGTTATATTACGTTATTGATGTATACGAGGGTTACGCGGAGACGTAGAGGCCAACTCGCCAAGAATGTTTTCAAATATTACCGCCGAGATGTTAGGTTGGGTTACGTTAGGTTATCTTACGTTATAGATGTATATAAAGGTCTCACGGAGACGTAGAGGTCAACAAGCCAGGAATGTAGTCAAATATTACCGCCGAGATGCTAGATTGGGTTAGGTTTGGTTATATTACGTTATTGAAGTATATAAAGGTCCCACGAAGACGTAGAGGCCAACTCGCCAGGAATGTTTTCAAATATTACCGCCGAGATGTTAGGTTGGGTTAGGTTAGGTTATATTACGTTATTGATGTATATGAAGGTCAAACGGAGACGTAGAGGCCAACTCGCCATGTATGTTGTCAAATATTACCGCCCAGATGTTAGGTTGGGTTAGGTTAGGTTAAATTACGCTATTGATTTATATAAAGGTCCCACTGAGACGTAGAGGCCAACTCGCCAGGAATGTTTTCAAATATTAGCCCCGAGATGTTAGGTTGGGTTAGGTTAGGTTATATTACGTTATAGATCTATATGAAGGTCCCACGGAGACGTAGAGTCCAATAAGCCAGGAACGTGGTCAAATATTACCGCCGAAATGTTAGGTTGGGTTAGGTTAGGTTATATTACGTTATTGATGTATATAAAGGTCCCACGGAAACGGAGAAGCCAACTCGCCAGGAATTTTGTCAAATATTACCGCCGAGATGAATGGTTGGGTTAGGTTAGGATATATTTCGTTATTGATGTATATGAAGGGCCCACGGAGACGAAGAGGCCAACTCGCCAGGTATGTTGTCAAATATTACCGCGGAGTACCGCGGAGATGTTAGGTTGGTTCAGGTTAAGTTATATTACGTTATTGATGTATATAAATGTCCCACGAAGACGTAGAGGCCAACTCGCCAGGAATGTGGTCAAATATTACCGCCGAGATGCTAGATTGGGTTAGGTTAGGTTATATTACGTTATTGATATATATCAAGATCCCACGGAGACGTAGAGGCCAACTCGCCAGGTATGTTGTCAAATATTACCGCGGAGGTGTTAGGTTGGGTTAGGTTAAGTTATATTACGTTATTGATGTATATAAAGGACCCAGGGAGACGTAGAGGCCAACTCGCCAGGAATGTTGTCAAATATTACCGCCGAGATGATAGGTTGGGTTAAGTTACGTTATATTACGTTATTGATGTATGCGAGGGTTACACGGATACGTAGAGGCCAACACGCCAGGAATGATGTCAAATATAACCGCCGAGATGTTAGGTTGGGTTAGGTTAGGTTATATTACGTTACTGATGTATATAAAGGTCCCACGGAGACGTAAAGGCCAACTCGCCGGGAATGTTGTCAAATGTTACCGCCGAGATGATAGGTTAGGTTAGGTTAGGTTATATTTCGTTATTGATGTATATAAAAGTCCCACGAAGACGTAGAGGCCAACTCGCCAGGAATGTGGTCAAATATTACCGCCGAGATGTTAGATTGGGTTAGGTTATGTTATATTACGTTATTGATGTATATAAAGATCCCACGGAGACGTAGAGGCCAACTTGCCAGGAATCTGGTCAAATATTATCGCCGAGATGATAGGTTGATTTAGGTTAGGTTATATTTCGTTATTGATGTATATGAAGGGCCCACGGAGACGTAGAGGCCAACTCGCCAGGTATGTTGTCAAATATTACCGCGGAGATGTTAGGTTGGGTTGGTTAAGTTATATTACGTTATTGATGTATATAAAAGTCCCACGAAGGCGTAGAGGCCAACTCGCCAGGAATGTTTTCAAATATTACCGCCGAGATGATAGGTTGGGTTAAGTTACGTTATATTACGTTATTGATGTATACGAGGGTTACGCGGAGACGTAGAGGCCAACTCGCCAAGAATGTTTTCAAATATTACCGCCGAGATGTTAGGTTGGGTTACGTTAGGTTATCTTACGTTATAGATGTATATAAAGGTCTCACGAAGACGTAGAGGCCAACTCGCCAGGAATGTGGTCAAATATTACCGCCGAGATGCTAGATTGGGTTAGGTTAGGTTATATTACGTTGTTGATGTATATGAAGGTCTCTCCGAGACGTAGAGGCCAACTCGCCAGGGATGTTTTCAAATATTACCGCCGTGATGTTAGGTTGCGTTAGGTTAGGTTATATTACGTTATAGATGTATATAAAGGTCTCACGGAGACGTAGAGCCCAACAAGCCAGGAATGTGGTCAAATATTACCGCCGAGATGCTAGATTGGGTTAGGTTAGGTTATATTACGCTATTGATGTATATGAAGGTCCCACGGAGACGTAGAGGCCAACTCGCCAGCAATGTTTTCAAATATTACCGCCGAGATGTTAGGTTGGCTTAGGTTAGGTTATATTACGTTATTGATGTATATGAAGGTCAAACGGAGACGTAGAGGCCAACTCGCCAGGAATGTTGTGAAATATTACCGCCGAGATGATAGGTTGGGTTAGGTTAGGTTATATTACGTTATAGATGTATATAAAGGTCCCACGGAGACGTAGAGACCAACAAGCCAGGCATGTGGTCAAATATTACCGCCGAGATGTTAGATTGGGTTAGGTTATGTTATATTACGTTATTGATGTATATAAAGAACCCACGGAGACGTAGAGGCCAACTCGCCAGGAATCTTGTCAAATATTATCCCCGAGATGATAGGTTGATTTAGGTTAGGTTATATTTCGTTATTGATGTATATGAAGGGCCCACGGAGACGTAGAGGCCAACTAGCCAGGTATGTTGTCAAATATTACCGCCGAGATGTTAGGTTGGGTTAGGTTAGGTTATATTACGTTATTGATGTATATGAAGGTCAAACGGAGACGTAGAGGCCAACTCGCCATGTATGTTGTCAAATATTACCGCCCAGATGTTAGGTTGGGTTAGGTTAGGTTATATTACGCTATTGATTTATATAAAGGTCCCACTGAGACGTAGAGGCCAACTCGCCAGGAATGTTTTCAAATATTAGCGCCGAGATGTTAGGTTGGGTTAGGTTAGGTTATATTACGTTATAGATCTATATGAAGGTCCCACGGAGACGTAGAGTCCAATAAGCCAGGAACGTGGTCAAATATTACCGCCGAAATGTTAGGTTGGGTTAGGTTAGGTTATATTACGTTATTGATGTATATAAGGGTCCCACGGAAACGGAGAAGCCAACTCGCCAGGAATTTTGTCAAATATTACCGCCGAGATGAATGGTTGGGTTAGGTTAGGATATATTTCGTTATTGATGTATATGAAGGGCCCACGGAGACGAAGAGGCCAACTCGCCAGGTATGTTGTCAAATATTACCGCGGAGTACCGCGGAGATGTTAGGTTGGTTCAGGTTAAGTTATATTACGTTATTGATGTATATAAATGTCCCACGAAGACGTAGAGGCCAACTCGCCAGGAATGTGGTCAAATATTACCGCCGAGATGCTAGATTGGGTTAGGTTAGGTTATATTACGTTATTGATATATATCAAGATCCCACGGAGACGTAGAGGCCAACTCGCCAGGTATGTTGTCAAATATTACCGCGGAGGTGTTAGGTTGGGTTAGGTTAAGTTATATTACGTTATTGATGTATATAAAGGACCCAGGGAGACGTGGAGGCCAACTCGCCAGGAATGTTGTCAAATATTACCGCCGAGATGATAGGTTGGGTTAAGTTACGTTATATTACGTTATTGATGTATGCGAGGGTTACACGGATACGTAGAGGCCAACACGCCAGGAATGATGTCAAATATTACCGCCGAGATGTTAGGTTGGGTTAGGTTAGGTTATATTACGTTACTGATGTATATAAAGGTCCCACGGAGACGTAAAGGCCAACTCGCCGGGAATGTTGTCAAATGTTACCGCCGAGATGATAGGTTAGGTTAGGTTAGGTTATATTTCGTTATTGATGTATATAAAAGTCCCACGAAGACGTAGAGGCCAACTCGCCAGGAATGTGATCAAATATTATCGCCGAGATGATAGGTTGATTTAGGTTAGGTTATATTTGGTTATTTATGTATATGAAGGGCCCACGGAGACGTAGAGGCCAACTCGCCAGGAATGTTTTCAAATATTACCGCCGTGATGATAGGTTGGGTTAAGTTACGTTATATTACGTTATTGATGTATACGAGGGTCCCACGGTAACGTAGAGGCCAACTCGCCAGGAATGTTGTCAAATATTACCGCCGATATGATAGGTTGGGTTAGGTTAGGTTATATTTCGTTATTGATGTATATGAAGGTGCCACGGAGACGTAGAGGCCAACTCGCCAGGAATGATGTCAAATATTACCGCCGAGATGTTAGGTTGGGTTAGGTTAAGTTATATTACGTTATTGATGTATATAAAGGTCCCACGGAGACGTAGATGCCAAATCGCCAGAAATGTTTTCAAATATTACCGCCGAGATGTTAGGTTGGGTTAGGTTAGGTTATATTACGTTATAGATGTATATAAAGGTCCCACGGAGACGTAGAGGCCAACAAGCCAGGAATGTGGTCAAATATTACCGCCGAGATGTTAGATTGGGTTAGGTTATGTTATATTACGTTATTGATGTATATAAAGATACCACGGAGATGTAGAGGGCAACTCGCCAGGAATCTTGTCAAATATTATCGCCGAGATGATAGGTTGATTTAGGTTAGGTTATATTTTTGTTATTGATGTATATGAAGGGCCCACGGAGACGTAGAGGCCAACTCGCCAGGTATGTTGTCAAATATTACCGCGGAGATGTTAGGTTGTGTTAGGTTAAGTTATATTACGTTATTGATGTATATAAAGGTCCCACGAAGACGTAGAGGCCAACTCGCCAGGAATGTGGTCAAATATTACCGCCGAGATGTTAGATTGGGTTAGGCTAGCTTATATTATATTATTGATGTATATAAAGATCCCACGGGGACGTAGAGGCCAACTAGCCAGGAATGTTGTCAAATATTATCCCCGAGATGATAGGTTAATTTAGGTTAGGTTATATTTCTTTATTGATGTATATAAAGGACCCACGGAGCCATAGAAGCCAACTCGCCAGGAATGTTGTCAAATATTACCGCCGAGATGTTAGGTTGGGTTAGGTTAGGTTATATTACGCTATTGATGTATATAAAGGTCCCACTGAGACGTAGAGGCCAACTCGCCAGGAATGTTTTCAAATATTACCGCCGAGATGTTAGGTTGGGTTAGGTTAGGTTATATTACGTTATAGATCTATATGAAGGTCCCACGGAGACGTAGAGTCCAATAAGCCAGGAACGTGTTCAAATATTACCGCCGAAATGTTAGGTTGGGTTAGGTTAGGTTATATTACGTTATTGATGTATATAAAGGTCCCACGGAAACGGAGAAGCCAACTCGCCAGGAATTTTGTCAAATATTATCGCCGAGATGATAGGTTGGGTTAGGTTAGGTTATATTTCGTTATTGATGTATATGAAGGTCAAACGGAGACGTAGAGGCCAACTCGCCAGGAATGTTGTCAAATATTACCGCCGAGATGATAGGTTGGGTTAAGTTACGTTATATTACGTTATTGATGTATACGAGGGTTACACGGAGACGTAGAGGCCAACTCGCCAAGAATGTTTTCAAATATTACCGCCGAGATGTTAGGTTGGGTTAGGTTAGGTTATCTTACGTTATAGATGTATATAAAGGTCTCACGGAGGCGTAGAGGTCAACAAGCCAGGAATGTGGTCAAATATTACCGCCGAGATGCTATATTGGGTTAGGTTAGGTTATATTACGTTATAGATGTATATAAAGGTCCCACGGAGACGTAGAGGCCAACAAGCCAGACATGTGGTGAAATATTACCGCCGAGATGTTAGATTGGGTTAGGCTAGCTTATATTATGTTATTGATGTATATAAAGGCCCCACGGAGACGTAGAGGACAACTCGCCAGGAATGTGGTCAAATATTACCGCCGAGA
The DNA here is from genome assembly GCA_963969225.1 of Xylocopa violacea. NCBI lineage: Eukaryota > Metazoa > Arthropoda > Insecta > Hymenoptera > Apidae > Xylocopa > Xylocopa violacea. The sequence continues at coordinate 6,310,454 of CAXAJV010001290.1, read as the reverse complement.
TGTTAGATTGGGTTAGGTTATGTTATATTACGTTATTGATGTATATAAAGATACCACGGAGATGTAGAGGGCAACTCGCCAGGAATCTTGTCAAATATTATCGCCGAGATGATAGGTTGATTTAGGTTAGGTTATATTTTTGTTATTGATGTATATGAAGGGCCCACGGAGACGTAGAGGCCGACTCGCCAGGTATGTTGTCAAATATTACCGCGGAGATGTTAGGTTGTGTTAGGTTAAGTTATATTACGTTATTGATGTATATAAAGGTTCCACGAAGACGTAGAGGCCAACTCGCCAGGAATGTGGTCAAATATTACCGCCGAGATGTTAGATTGGGTTAGGCTAGCTTGTATTATGTTATTGATGTATATAAAGATCCCACGGGGACGTAGAGGCCAACTAGCCAGGAATGTTGTCAAATATTATCGCCGAGATGATAGGTTAATTTAGGTTAGGTTATATTTCTTTATTGATGTATATAAAGGACCCACGGAGCCATAGAAGCCAACTCGCCAGGAATGTTGTCAAATATTACCGCCGAGATGTTAGGTTGGGTTAGGTTAGGTTATATTACGTTATAGATCTATATGAAGGTCCCACGGAGACGTAGAGTCCAATAAGCCAGGAACGTGGTCAAATATTACCGCCGAAATGTTAGGTTGGGTTAGGTTAGGTTATATTACGTTATTGATGTATATAAAGGTCCCACGGAAACGGAGAAGCCAACTCGCCAGGAATTTTGTCAAATATTATCGCCGAGATGATAGGTTGGGTTAGGTTAGGTTATATTTCGTTATTGATGTATATGAAGGTCAAACGGAGACGTAGAGGCCAACTCGCCAGGAATGTTGTCAAATATTACCGCCGAGATGATAGGTTGGGTTAAGTTACGTTATATTACGTTATTGATGTATACGAGGGTTACACGGAGACGTAGAGGCCAACTCGCCAAGAATGTTTTCAAATATTACCGCCGAGATGTTAGGATGGGTTAGGTTAGGTTATCTTACGTTATAGATGTATATAAAGGTCTCACGGAGACGTAGAGGTCAACAAGCCAGGAATGTGGTCAAATATTACCGCGGAGATGTTGGGTTGGGTTAGGTTAAGTTATATTACGTTATTGATGTATACAAAAGTCCCACGAAGACGTAGAGGCCAACTCGCCAGGAATGTGGTCAAATATTCCCGCCGAGATGTTAGATTGGGTTAGGCTAGCTTATATTATGTTATTGATGTATATAAAGGCCCCACGGAAACGGAGAGGACAACTCGCCAGGAATGTGGTCAAATATTACCGCCGAGATGTTAGGTTGGGTTAGGTTAGGTTATCTTACGTTATAGATGTATATAAAGGTCTCACGGAGACGTAGAGGCCAACAAGCCAGGAATGTGGTCAAATATTACCGCCGAGATGTTAGATTGGGTTAGGTTATGTTATATTACGTTATTGATGTATATAAAGATCCCAAGGAGACGTAGAGGCCAACTCGCCAGGAATCTGGTCAAATATTATCGCCGAGATGATAGGTGGATTTAGGTTTGGTTATATTTGGTTATTTATGTATATGAAGGGCCCACGGAGACGTAGAGGGCAACTTGCCAGGAATGTTTTCAAATATTACCGCCGAGATGCTAGATTGGGTTAGGTTAGGTTATATTACGTTATTGATGTATATGAAGGTCTCTCGGACACGTAGAGGCCAACTCGCCAGGAATGTTATCAAATATTAGCGCCGAGATGTTAGGTTGGGTTAGGTTAGGTTATATTACGTTACTGATGTATATAAAGGTCCCACGGAAACGTAGAGGCCAACTCGCCAGGAATGTTGTCAAATATTACCGCCGAGATGATAGGTTGGGTTAGGTTAGGTTATATTACGTTATAGATGTATATAAAGGTCTCACGGAGACGTAGAGGCCAACAAGCCAGGAATGTGGTCAAATATTACCGCCGAGATGATAGGTTGGGTTAGGTTAGGTTATATTACGTTATTGAAGTATATAAAGGTCCCACGGAAACGTAGAGGCCAACTCGCCAGGAATGTCGTCAAATATTACCGCCGAGATGATAGGTTGGGTTAGGTTAGGTTATATTTCGTTATTGATGTATATGAAGGTCCCACTGAGACGTAGAGGCCAACTCGCCAGGAATGATGTCAAATATTATCGCCGAGATGTTAGATTGGGTTAGGTTAGGTTATATTACGTTGTTGATGTATATGGAGGTCAAACGGAGACGTAGAGGCCAACTCGCCAGGAATGTTGTCAAATATTACCGCCGAGATGTTAGGTTGGGTTAGGTTAGGTTATATTACGTTATAGATGTATATAAAGGTCCCACGGAGACGTAGAGGCCAACAAGACAGGCATGTGGTCAAATATTACCGCCGAGATGTTAGATTGGGTTAGGTTATGTTATATTACGTTATTGATGTATATAAAGATCCCACGGAGACGTAGAGGCCAACTTGCCAGGAATCTGGTCAAATATTATCGCCGAGATGATAGGTTGATTTAGGTTAGGTTATATTTCGTTATTGATGTATATGAAGGGCCCACGGAGACGTAGAGGCCAACTCGCCAGGTATGTTGTCAAATATTACCGCGGAGATGTTAGGTTGGGTTGGTTAAGTTATATTACGTTATTGATGTATATAAAAGTCCCACGAAGACGTAGAGGCCAACTCGCCAGGAATGTTTTCAAATATTACCGCCGAGATGATAGGTTGGGTTAAGTTACGTTATATTACGTTATTGATGTATACGAGGGTTACGCGGAGACGTAGAGGCCAACTCGCCAAGAATGTTTTCAAATATTACCGCCGAGATGTTAGGTTGGGTTACGTTAGGTTATCTTACGTTATAGATGTATATAAAGGTCTCACGGAGACGTAGAGGTCAACAAGCCAGGAATGTGGTCAAATATTACCGCCGAGATGCTAGATCGGGTTAGGTTTGGTTATATTACGTTATTGAAGTATATAAAGGTCCCACGAAGACGTAGAGGCCAACTGGCCAGGAATATGGTCAAATATTACCGCCGAGATGATAGGTTGGGTTAGGTTAGGTTATATTTCGTTATTGATGTATATGAAGGTGCCACGGAGACGTAGAGGCCAACTCGCCAGGTATGTTGTCAAATATTACCGCCGAGATGTTAGGTGGGTTAGGTTAGGTTATATTACGTTATTGGTGTATATAAAGTTCCCACGGAGACGGAGAAGCCAACTCGCCAGGAATGATGTCAAATATTACCGCCGAGATGTTAGGTTGGGTTAGGTTAGGTTATATTACGTTATTGATGTATATAAAGGTCCCACGGAAACGTAGAGGCCAACTCGCCAGGAATGTCGTCAAATATTACCGCCGAGATGATAGGTTGGGTTAGGATAGGTTATATTTCGTTATTGATGTATATGAAGGTCCCACTGAGACGTAGAGGCCAACTCGCCAGGAATGTTGTCAAATATTACCGCCGAGATGTTAGGTTGGGTTAGGTTAGGTTATATTACGTTATAGATGTATATAAAGGTCCCACTGAGACGTAGAGGCCAACAAGCCAGGCATGTGGTCAAATATTACCGCCGAGATGTTAGATTGGGTTAGGTTATGTTATATTACGTTATTGATGTATATAAAGATCCCACGGAGACGTAGAGGCCAACTTGCCAGGAATCTGGTCAAATATTATCGCCGAGATGATAGGTTGATTTAGGTTAGGTTATATTTCGTTATTGATGTATATGAAGGGCCCACGGAGACGTAGAGGCCAACTCGCCAGGTATGTTGTCAAATATTACCGCGGAGATGTTAGGTTGGGTTGGTTAAGTTATATTACGTTATTGATGTATATAAAAGTCCCACGAAGACGTAGAGGCCAACTCGCCAGGAATGTTTTCAAATATTACCGCCGAGATGATAGGTTGGGATAAGTTACGTTATATTACGTTATTGATGTATACGAGGGTTACGCGGAGACGTAGAGGCCAACTCGCCAAGAATGTTTTCAAATATTACCGCCGAGATGTTAGGTTGGGTTACGTTAGGTTATCTTACGTTATAGATGTATATAAAGGTCTCACGGAGACGTAGAGGTCAACAAGCCAGGAATGTGGTCAAATATTACCGCCGAGATGCTAGATTGGGTTAGGTTTGGTTATATTACGTTATTGAAGTATATAAAGGTCCCACGAAGACGTAGAGGCCAACTGGCCAGGAATATGGTCAAATATTACCGCCGAGATGATAGGTTGGGTTAGGTTAGGTTATATTTCGTTATTGATGTATATGAAGGTGCCACGGAGACGTAGAGGCCAACTCGCCAGGTATGTTGTCAAATATTACCGCCGAGATGTTAGGTGGGTTAGGTTAGGTTATATTACGTTATTGGTGTATATAAAGTTCCCACGGAGACGGAGAAGCCAACTCGCCAGGAATGATGTCAAATATTACCGCCGAGATGTTAGGTTGGGTTAGGTTAGGTTATATTACGCTATTGATGTATATGAAGGTCCCACGGAGACGTAGAGGCCAACTCGCCAGGAATGTTTTCAAATATTACCGCCGAGATGTTAGGTTGGCTTAGGTTAGGTTATATTACGTTATTGATGTATATGAAGGTCAAACGGAGACGTAGAGGCCAACTCGCCAGGAATGTTTTCAAATATTACCGCCGAGATGTTAGGTTGGCTTAGGTTAGGTTATATTACGTTATTGATGTATATGAAGGTCAAACGGAGACGTAGAGGCCAACTCGCCAGGAATGTTGTGAAATATTACCGCCGAGATGATAGGTTGGGTTAGGTTAGGTTATATTACGTTATAGATGTATATAAAGGTCCCACGGAGACGTAGAGACCAACAAGCCAGGAATGCGGTCAAATATTACCGCCGAGATGTTAGATTGGGTTAGGTTATGTTATATTACGTTATTGATGTATATAAAGAACCCACGGAGACGTAGAGGCCAACTCGCCAGGAATCTTGTCAAATATTATCGCCGAGATGTTAGATTGGGTTAGGTTAGGTTATATTTCGTTATTGATGTATATGAAGGGCCCACGGAGACGTAGAGGCCAACTAGCCAGGAATATGGTCAAATATTACCGCCGAGATGAGAAGTTGGGTTAGGTTAGGTTATATTTCGTTATTGATGTATATGAAGGTGCCACTGAGACGTTGAGGCCAACTCGCCAGGTATGTTGTCAAATATTACAGCCGAGATGATAGGTTGGGATAAGTTACGTTATATTACGTTATTGATGTATACGAGGGTTACGCGGAGACGTAGAGGCCAACTCGCCAAGAATGTTTTCAAATATTACCGCCGAGATGTTAGGTTGGGTTACGTTAGGTTATCTTACGTTATAGATGTATATAAAGGTCTCACGGAGACGTAGAGGTCAACAAGCCAGGAATGTGGTCAAATATTACCGCCGAGATGCTAGATTGGGTTAGGTTTGGTTATATTACGTTATTGAAGTATATAAAGGTCCGACGAAGACGTAGAGGCCAACTGGCCAGGAATATGGTCAAATATTACCGCCGAGATGATAGGTTGGGTTAGGTTAGGTTATATTTCGTTATTGATGTATATGAAGGTGCCACGGAGACGTAGAGGCCAACTCGCCAGGAATGTTTTCAAATATTACCGCCGAGATGTTAGGTTGGGTTAGGTTAGGTTATATTACGTTATTGATGTATATGAAGGTCAAACGGAGACGTAGAGGCCAACTCGGCAGGAATGTTGTCATATATTACCGCCGAGATGATAGGTTGGATTAGGTTAGGTTATATTACGTTATAGATGTATATAAAGGTCCCACGGAGACGTAGAGCCCAACAAGCCAGGAATGTGGTGAAATATTACCGCCGAGATGTTAGATTGGGTTAGGTTATGTTATATTACGTTATTGATGTATATAAAGATCCCACGGAGACGTAGAGGGCAACTCGCCAGGAATCTTGCCAAATATTATCGCCGAGATGATAGGTTGATTTAGGTTAGGTTATATTTTTGTTATTGATGTATATGAAGGGCCCACGGAGACGTAGAGGCCGACTCGCCAGGTATGTTGTCAAATATTACCGCGGAGATGTTAGGTTGTGTTAGGTTAAGTTATATTACGTTATTGATGTATATAAAGGTCCCACGAAGACGTAGAGGCCAACTCGCCATGTATGTTGTCAAATATTACCGCCGAGATGTTAGGTTGGGTTAGGTTAGGTTATATTACGCTATTGATTTATATAAAGGTCTCACTGAGACGTAGAGGCCAACTCGCCAGGAATGTTTTCAAATATTAGCGCCGAGATGTTAGGTTGGGTTAGGTTAGGTTATATTACGTTATAGATCTATATGAAGGTCCCACGGAGACGTAGAGTCCAATAAGCCAGGAACGTGGTCAAATATTACCGCCGAAATGTTAGGTTGGGTTAGGTTAGGTTATATTACGTTATTGATGTATATAAAGGTCCCACGGAAACGGAGAAGCCAACTCGCCAGGAATTTTGTCAAATATTACCGCCGAGATGAATGGTTGGGTTAGGTTAGGATATATTTCGTTATTGATATATATGAAGGGCCCACGGAGACGAAGAGGCCAACTCGCCAGGTATGTTGTCAAATATTACCGCGGAGTACCGCGGAGATGTTAGGTTGGTTCAGGTTAAGTTATATTACGTTATTGATGTATATAAATGTCCCACGAAGACGTAGAGGCCAACTCGCCAGGAATGTGGTCAAATATTACCGCCGAGATGCTAGATTGGGTTAGGTTAGGTTATATTACGTTATTGATATATATCAAGATCCCACGGAGACGTAGAGGCCAACTCGCCAGGTATGTTGTCAAATATTACCGCGGAGGTGTTAGGTTGGGTTAGGTTAAGTTATATTACGTTATTGATGTATATAAAGGACCCAGGGAGACGTAGAGGCCAACTCGCCAGGAATGTTGTCAAATATTACCGCCGAGATGATAGGTTGGGTTAAGTTACGTTATATTACGTTATTGATGTATGCGAGGGTTACACGGATACGTAGAGGCCAACACGCCAGGAATGATGTCAAATATTACCGCCGAGATGTTAGGTTGGGTTAGGTTAGGTTATATTACGTTACTGATGTATATAAAGGTCCCACGGAGACGTAAAGGCCAACTCGCCGGGAATGTTGTCAAATGTTACCGCCGAGATGATAGGTTAGGTTAGGTTAGGTTATATTTCGTTATTGATGTATATAAAAGTCCCACGAAGACGTAGAGGCCAACTCGCCAGGAATGTGGTCAAATATTACCGCCGAGATGCTAGATTGGGTTAGGTTAGGTTATATTACGTTGTTGATGTATATGAAGGTCTCTCGGAGACGTAGAGGCCAACTCGCCAGGAATGTTTTCAAATATTACCGCCGAGATGTTAGGTTGGGTTAGGTTAGGTTATATTACGTTACTGATGTATATAAAGGTCCCACGGAGACGTAGAGGCCAACTCGCCGGGAATGTTGTCAAATGTTACCACCGAGATGATAGGTTAGGTTAGGTTAGGTTATATTTCGTTATTGTTGTATATGAAGGACCCTCGGAGACGTAGAGGCCAACTCGCCAGGAATGATGTCAAATATTACCGCCGAGATGTTAGATTGGGTTAGGTTAGGTTATATTACGTTATTGATGTATATGAAGGTCAAACGGAGACGTAGAGGCCAACTCGCCAGGAATGTTGTCAAATATTACCGCCGAGATGATAGGTTGGGTTAGGTTAGGTTATATTACGTTATAGATGTATATAAAGGTCCCACGGAGACGTAGAGGCCAACAAGCCAGGAATGTGGTCAAATATTACCGCCGAGATGTTAGATTGGGTTAGGTTATGTTATATTACGTTATTGATGTATATAAAGGTCCCACGAAGACGTAGAGCCCAACAAGCCAGGAATGTGGTGAAATATTACCGCCGAGATGTTAGGTTGGGTTAGGTTAGGTTATATTACGCTATTGATTTATATAAAGGTCCCACTGAGACGTAGAGGCCAACTCGCCAGGCATGTTTTCAAATATTAGCGCCGAGATGTTAGGTTGGGTTAGGTTAGGTTATATTACGTTATAGATCTATATGAAGGTCCCACGGAGACGTAGAGTCCAATAAGCCAGGAACGTGGTCAAATATTACCGCCGAAATGTTAGGTTGGGTTAGGTTAGTTTATATTACGTTATTGATGTATATAAAGGTCTCACGGAGACGTAGAGGTCAACAAGCCAGGAATGTGGTCAAATATTACCGCCGAGATGCTAGATTGGGTTAGGTTTGGTTATATTACGTTATTGAAGTATATAAAGGTCCCACGAAGACGTAGAGGCCAACTGGCCAGGAATATGGTCAAATATTACCGCCGAGATGATAGGTTGGGTTAGGTTAGGTTATATTTCGTTATTGATGTATATGAAGGTGCCACGGAGACGTAGAGGCCAACTCGCCAGGTATGTTGTCAAATATTACCGCCGAGATGATAGGTTGGGTTAGGTTAGGTTATATTACGTTATAGATGTATATAAAGGTCCCACGGAGACGTAGAGACCAACAAGCCAGGAATGCGGTCAAATATTACCGCCGAGATGTTAGATTGGGTTAGGTTATGTTATATTACGTTATTGATGTATATAAAGAACCCACGGAGACGTAGAGGCCAACTCGCCAGGAATCTTGTCAAATATTACCGCCGAGATGATAGGTTGGGTTAAGTTACGTTATATTACGTTATTGATGTATGCGAGGGTTACACGGATACGTAGAGGCCAACACGCCAGGAATGATGTCAAATATTACCGCCGAGATGTTAGGTTGGGTTAGGTTAGGTTATATTACGTTACTGATGTATATAAAGGTCCCACGGAGACGTAAAGGCCAACTCGCCGGGAATGTTGTCAAATGTTACCGCCGAGATGATAGGTTAGGTTAGGTTAGGTTATATTTCGTTATTGATGTATATAAAAGTCCCACGAAGACGTAGAGGCCAACTCGCCAGGAATGTGGTCAAATATTACCGCCGAGATGCTAGATTGGGTTAGGTTAGGTTATATTACGTTGTTGATGTATATGAAGGTCTCTCGGAGACGTAGAGGCCAACTCGCCAGGAATGTTTTCAAATATTACCGCCGAGATGTTAGGTTGGGTTAGGTTAGGTTATATTACGTTACTGATGTATATAAAGGTCCCACGGAGACGTAGAGGCCAACTCGCCGGGAATGTTGTCAAATGTTACCACCGAGATGATAGGTTAGGTTAGGTTAGGTTATATTTCGTTATTGTTGTATATGAAGGACCCTCGGAGACGTAGAGGCCAACTCGCCAGGAATGATGTCAAATATTACCGCCGAGATGTTAGATTGGGTTAGGTTAGGTTATATTACGTTATTGATGTATATGAAGGTCAAACGGAGACGTAGAGGCCAACTCGCCAGGAATGTTGTCAAATATTACCGCCGAGATGATAGGTTGGGTTAGGTTAGGTTATATTACGTTATAGATGTATATAAAGGTCCCACGGAGACGTAGAGGCCAACAAGCCAGGAATGTGGTCAAATATTACCGCCGAGATGTTAGATTGGGTTAGGTTATGTTATATTACGTTATTGATGTATATAAAGGTCCCACGGAAACGGAGAAGCCAACTCGCCAGGAATTTTGTCAAATATTACCGCCGAGATGAATGGTTGGGTTAGGTTAGGATATATTTCGTTATTGATATATATGAAGGGCCCACGAAGACGAAGAGGCCAACTCGCCAGGTATGTTGTCAAATATTACCGCGGAGTACCGCGGAGATGTTAGGTTGGTTCAGGTTAAGTTATATTACGTTATTGATGTATATAAATGTCCCACGAAGACGTAGAGGCCAACTCGCCAGGAATGTGGTCAAATATTACCGCCGAGATGCTAGATTGGGTTAGGTTAGGTTATATTACGTTATTGATATATATCAAGATCCCACGGAGACGTAGAGGCCAACTCGCCAGGTATGTTGTCAAATATTACCGCGGAGGTGTTAGGTTGGGTTAGGTTAAGTTATATTACGTTATTGATGTATATAAAGGACCCAGGGAGACGTAGAGGCCAACTCGCCAGGAATGTTGTCAAATATTACCGCCGAGATGATAGGTTGGGTTAAGTTACGTTATATTACGTTATTGATGTATGCGAGGGTTACACGGATACGTAGAGGCCAACCACGCCAGGAATGATGTCAAATATTACCGCCGAGATGTTAGGTTGGGTTAGGTTAGGTTATATTACGTTACTGATGTATATAAAGGTCCCACGGAGACGTAAAGGCCAACTCGCCGGGAATGTTGTCAAATGTTACCGCCGAGATGATAGGTTAGGTTAGGTTAGGTTATATTTCGTTATTGATGTATATAAAAGTCCCACGAAGACGTAGAGGCCAACTCGCCAGGAATGTGGTCAAATATTACCGCCGAGATGCTAGATTGGGTTAGGTTAGGTTATATTACGTTGTTGATGTATATGAAGGTCTCTCGGAGACGTAGAGGCCAACTCGCCAGGAATGTTTTCAAATATTACCGCCGAGATGTTAGGTTGGGTTAGGTTAGGTTATATTACGTTACTGATGTATATAAAGGTCCCACGGAGACGTAGAGGCCAACTCGCCGGGAATGTTGTCAAATGTTACCACCGAGATGATAGGTTAGGTTAGGTTAGGTTATATTTCGTTATTGTTGTATATGAAGGTCCCTCGGAGACGTAGAGGCCAACTCGCCAGGAATGATGTCAAATATTACCGCCGAGATGATAGGTTGGGTTAAGTTACGTTATATTACGTTATTGATGTATACGAGGGTTACGCGGAGACGTAGAGGCCAACTCGCCAAGAATGTTTTCAAATATTACCGCCGAGATGTTAGGTTGGGTTACGTTAGGTTATCTTACGTTATAGATGTATATAAAGGTCTCACGGAGACGTAGAGGTCAACAAGCCAGGAATGTGGTCAAATATTACCGCCGAGATGCTAGATCGGGTTAGGTTTGGTTATATTACGTTATTGAAGTATATAAAGGTCCCACGGAGACGTAGAGGCCAACTTGCCAGGAATCTGGTCAAATATTATCGCCGAGATGATAGGTTGATTTAGGTTAGGTTATATTTCGTTATTGATGTATATGAAGGGCCCACGGAGACGTAGAGGCCAACTCGCCAGGTATGTTGTCAAATATTACCGCGGAGATGTTAGGTTGGGTTGGTTAAGTTATATTACGTTATTGATGTATATAAAAGTCCCACGAAGACGTAGAGGCCAACTCGCCAGGAATGTTTTCAAATATTACCGCCGAGATGATAGGTTGGGATAAGTTACGTTATATTACGTTATTGATGTATACGAGGGTTACGCGGAGACGTAGAGGCCAACTCGCCAAGAATGTTTTCAAATATTACCGCCGAGATGTTAGGTTGGGTTACGTTAGGTTATCTTACGTTATAGATGTATATAAAGGTCTCACGGAGACGTAGAGGTCAACAAGCCAGGAATGTGGTCAAATATTACCGCCGAGATGCTAGATTGGGTTAGGTTTGGTTATATTACGTTATTGAAGTATATAAAGGTCCCACGAAGACGTAGAGGCCAACTGGCCAGGAATATGGTCAAATATTACCGCCGAGATGATAGGTTGGGTTAGGTTAGGTTATATTTCGTTATTGATGTATATGAAGGTGCCACGGAGACGTAGAGGCCAACTCGCCAGGTATGTTGTCAAATATTACCGCCGAGATGTTAGGTGGGTTAGGTTAGGTTATATTACGTTATTGGTGTATATAAAGTTCCCACGGAGACGGAGAAGCCAACTCGCCAGGAATGATGTCAAATATTACCGCCGAGATGTTAGGTTGGGTTAGGTTAGGTTATATTACGCTATTGATGTATATGAAGGTCCCACGGAGACGTAGAGGCCAACTCGCCAGGAATGTTTTCAAATATTACCGCCGAGATGTTAGGTTGGCTTAGGTTAGGTTATATTACGTTATTGATGTATATGAAGGTCAAACGGAGACGTAGAGGCCAACTCGCCAGGAATGTTTTCAAATATTACCGCCGAGATGTTAGGTTGGCTTAGGTTAGGTTATATTACGTTATTGATGTATATGAAGGTCAAACGGAGACGTAGAGGCCAACTCGCCAGGAATGTTGTGAAATATTACCGCCGAGATGATAGGTTGGGTTAGGTTAGGTTATATTACGTTATAGATGTATATAAAGGTCCCACGGAGACGTAGAGACCAACAAGCCAGGAATGCGGTCAAATATTACCGCCGAGATGTTAGATTGGGTTAGGTTATGTTATATTACGTTATTGATGTATATAAAGAACCCACGGAGACGTAGAGGCCAACTCGCCAGGAATCTTGTCAAATATTATCGCCGAGATGTTAGATTGGGTTAGGTTAGGTTATATTTCGTTATTGATGTATATGAAGGGCCCACGGAGACGTAGAGGCCAACTAGCCAGGAATATGGTCAAATATTACCGCCGAGATGAGAAGTTGGGTTAGGTTAGGTTATATTTCGTTATTGATGTATATGAAGGTGCCACTGAGACGTTGAGGCCAACTCGCCAGGTATGTTGTCAAATATTACAGCCGAGATGATAGGTTGGGATAAGTTACGTTATATTACGTTATTGATGTATACGAGGGTTACGCGGAGACGTAGAGGCCAACTCGCCAAGAATGTTTTCAAATATTACCGCCGAGATGTTAGGTTGGGTTACGTTAGGTTATCTTACGTTATAGATGTATATAAAGGTCTCACGGAGACGTAGAGGTCAACAAGCCAGGAATGTGGTCAAATATTACCGCCGAGATGCTAGATTGGGTTAGGTTTGGTTATATTACGTTATTGAAGTATATAAAGGTCCCACGAAGACGTAGAGGCCAACTGGCCAGGAATATGGTCAAATATTACCGCCGAGATGATAGGTTGGGTTAGGTTAGGTTATATTTCGTTATTGATGTATATGAAGGTGCCACGGAGACGTAGAGGCCAACTCGCCAGGAATGTTTTCAAATATTACCGCCGAGATGTTAGGTTGGGTTAGGTTAGGTTATATTACGCTATTGATTTATATAAAGGTCTCACTGAGACGTAGAGGCCAACTCGCCAGGAATGTTTTCAAATATTAGCGCCGAGATGTTAGGTTGGGTTAGGTTAGGTTATATTACGTTATAGATCTATATGAAGGTCCCACGGAGACGTAGAGTCCAATAAGCCAGGAACGTGGTCAAATATTACCGCCGAAATGTTAGGTTGGGTTAGGTTAGGTTATATTACGTTATTGATGTATATAAAGGTCCCACGGAAACGGAGAAGCCAACTCGCCAGGAATTTTGTCAAATATTACCGCCGAGATGAATGGTTGGGTTAGGTTAGGATATATTTCGTTATTGATATATATGAAGGGCCCACGGAGACGAAGAGGCCAACTCGCCAGGTATGTTGTCAAATATTACCGCGGAGTACCGCGGAGATGTTAGGTTGGTTCAGGTTAAGTTATATTACGTTATTGATGTATATAAATGTCCCACGAAGACGTAGAGGCCAACTCGCCAGGAATGTGGTCAAATATTACCGCCGAGATGCTAGATTGGGTTAGGTTAGGTTATATTACGTTATTGATATATATCAAGATCCCACGGAGACGTAGAGGCCAACTCGCCAGGAATGTGGTCAAATATTACCGCCGAGATGCTAGATTGGGTTAGGTTAGGTTATATTACGTTGTTGATGTATATGAAGGTCTCTCGGAGACGTAGAGGCCAACTCGCCAGGAATGTTTTCAAATATTACCGCCGAGATGTTAGGTTGGGTTAGGTTAGGTTATATTACGTTACTGATGTATATAAAGGTCCCACGGAGACGTAGAGGCCAACTCGCCGGGAATGTTGTCAAATGTTACCACCGAGATGATAGGTTAGGTTAGGTTAGGTTATATTTCGTTATTGTTGTATATGAAGGTCCCTCGGAGACGTAGAGGCCAACTCGCCAGGAATGATGTCAAATATTACCGCCGAGATGTTAGATTGGGTTAGGTTAGGTTATATTACGTTATTGATGTATATGAAGGTCAAACGGAGACGTAGAGGCCAACTCGCCAGGAATGTTGTCAAATATTACCGCCGAGATGATAGGTTGGGTTAGGTTAGGTTATATTACGTTATAGATGTATATAAAGGTCCCACGGAGACGTAGAGGCCAACAAGCCAGGAATGTGGTCAAATATTACCGCCGAGATGTTAGATTGGGTTAGGTTATGTTATATTACGTTATTGATGTATATAAAGGTCCCACGAAGACGTAGAGCCCAACAAGCCAGGAATGTGGTGAAATATTACCGCCGAGATGTTAGGTTGGGTTAGGTTAGGTTATATTACGCTATTGATTTATATAAAGGTCCCACTGAGACGTAGAGGCCAACTCGCCAGGCATGTTTTCAAATATTAGCGCCGAGATGTTAGGTTGGGTTAGGTTAGGTTATATTACGTTATAGATCTATATGAAGGTCCCACGGAGACGTAGAGTCCAATAAGCCAGGAACGTGGTCAAATATTACCGCCGAAATGTTAGGTTGGGTTAGGTTAGTTTATATTACGTTATTGATGTATATAAAGGTCCCACGGAAACGGAGAAGCCAACTCGCCAGGAATTTTGTCAAATATTACCGCCGAGATGAATGGTTGGGTTAGGTTAGGATATATTTCGTTATTGATATATATGAAGGGCCCACGAAGACGAAGAGGCCAACTCGCCAGGTATGTTGTCAAATATTACCGCGGAGTACCGCGGAGATGTTAGGTTGGTTCAGGTTAAGTTATATTACGTTATTGATGTATATAAATGTCCCACGAAGACGTAGAGGCCAACTCGCCAGGAATGTGGTCAAATATTACCGCCGAGATGCTAGATTGGGTTAGGTTAGGTTATATTACGTTATTGATATATATCAAGATCCCACGGAGACGTAGAGGCCAACTCGCCAGGTATGTTGTCAAATATTACCGCGGAGGTGTTAGGTTGGGTTAGGTTAAGTTATATTACGTTATTGATGTATATAAAGGACCCAGGGAGACGTAGAGGCCAACTCGCCAGGAATGTTGTCAAATATTACCGCCGAGATGATAGGTTGGGTTAAGTTACGTTATATTACGTTATTGATGTATGCGAGGGTTACACGGATACGTAGAGGCCAACACGCCAGGAATGATGTCAAATATTACCGCCGAGATGTTAGGTTGGGTTAGGTTAGGTTATATTACGTTACTGATGTATATAAAGGTCCCACGGAGACGTAAAGGCCAACTCGCCGGGAATGTTGTCAAATGTTACCGCCGAGATGATAGGTTAGGTTAGGTTAGGTTATATTTCGTTATTGATGTATATAAAAGTCCCACGAAGACGTAGAGGCCAACTCGCCAGGAATGTGGTCAAATATTACCGCCGAGATGCTAGATTGGGTTAGGTTAGGTTATATTACGTTGTTGATGTATATGAAGGTCTCTCGGAGACGCAGAGGCCAACTTGCCAGGAATCTGGTCAAATATTATCGCCGAGATGATAGGTTGATTTAGGTTAGGTTATATTTCGTTATTGATGTATATGAAGGGCCCACGGAGACGTAGAGGCCAACTCGCAAGGAATGTTTTCAAATATTACCGCCGAGATGTTAGGTTGGCTTAGGTTAGGTTATATTACGTTATTGATGTATATGAAGGTCAAACGGAGACGTAGAGGCCAACTCGCCAGGAATGTTGTGAAATATTACCGCCGAGATGATAGGTTGGGTTAGGTTAGGTTATACTACGTTATAGATGTATATAAAGGTCCCACGGAGACGTAGAGACCAACAAGCCAGGAATGTGGTCAAATATTACCGCCGAGATGTTAGATTGGGTTAGGTTATGTTATATTACGTTATTGATGTATATAAAGAACCCACGGAGACGTAGAGGCCAACTCGCCAGGAATCTTGTCAAATATTATCGCCGAGATGTTAGATTGGTTAGGTTAGGTTATATTTCGTTATTGATGTATATGAAGGGCCCACGGAGACGTAGAGGCCAACTAGCCAGGAATATGGTCAAATATTACCGCCGAGATGAGAAGTTGGGTTAGGATAGGTTATATTTCGTTATTGATGTATATGAAGGTGCCACTGAGACGTTGAGGCCAACTCGCCAGGTATATTGTCAAATATTACAGCCGAGATGTTAGGTTGGGTTAGGTTAGGTTATATTACGTTATAGATGTATATAAAGGTCTCACGGAGACGTAGAGGCCAACAAGCCAGGAATATGGTCAAATATTTCCGCCGAGATCCTAGATTGGGTTAGGTTAGGTTATATTACGTTATTGATGTATATGAAGGTCCCACGGAGACGTAGAGGCCAACTCGCCAGGAATGTTTTCAAATATTACCGCCGAGATGTTAGGTTGGGTTAGGTTAGGTTATATTACGTTATTGATGTATATGAAGGTCAAACGGAGACGTAGAGGCCAACTCGGCAGGAATGTTGTCATATATTACCGCCGAGATGATAGGTTGGATTAGGTTAGGTTATATTACGTTATAGATGTATATAAAGGTCCCACGGAGACGTAGAGCCCAACAAGCCAGGAATGTGGTGAAATATTACCGCCGAGATGTTAGATTGGGTTAGGTTATGTTATATTACGTTATTGATGTATATAAAGATCCCACGGAGACGTGGAGGGCAACTCGCCAGGAATCTTGCCAAATATTATCGCCGAGATGATAGGTTGATTCAGGTTAGGTTATATTTTAGTTATTGATGTATATGAAGGGCCCACGGAGACGTAGAGGCCGACTCGCCAGGTATGTTGTCAAATATTACCGCGGAGATGTTAGGTTGTGTTAGGTTAAGTTATATTACGTTATTGATGTATATAAAGGTCCCACGAAGACGTAGAGGCCAACTCGCCATGTATGTTGTCAAATATTACCGCCGAGATGTTAGGTTGGGTTAGGTTAGGTTATATTACGCTATTGATTTATATAAAGGTCCCACTGAGACGTAGAGGCCAACTCGCCAGGAATGTTTTCAAATATTAGCGCCGAGATGTTAGGTTGGGTTAGGTTAGGTTATATTACGTTATAGATCTATATGAAGGTCCCACGGAGACGTAGAGTCCAATAAGCCAGGAACGTCGTCAAATATTACCGCCGAAATGTTAGGTTGGGTTAGGTTAGGTTATATTACGTTATTGATGTATATAAAGGTCCCACGGAAACGGAGAAGCCAACTCGCCAGGAATTTTGTCAAATATTACCGCCGAGATGATAGGTTGGGTTAAGTTACGTTATATTACGTTATTGATGTATGCGAGGGTTACACGGATACGTAGAGGCCAACACGCCAGGAATGATGTCAAATATTACCGCCGAGATGTTAGGTTGGGTTAGGTTAGGTTATATTACGTTACTGATGTATATAAAGGTCCCACGGAGACGTAAAGGCCAACTCGCCGGGAATGTTGTCAAATGTTACCGCCGAGATGATAGGTTAGGTTAGGTTAGGTAATATTTTGTTATTGATGTATATAAAAGTCCCACGAAGACGTAGAGGCCAACTCGCCAGGAATGTGGTCAAATATTACCGCCGAGATGCTAGATTGGGTTAGGTTAGGTTATATTACGTTGTTGATGTATATGAAGGTCTCTCGGAGACGTAGAGGCCAACTCGCCAGGAATGTTTTCAAATATTACCGCCGAGATGTTAGGTTGGGTTAGGTTAGGTTATATTACGTTACTGATGTATATAAAGGTCCCACGGAGACGTAGAGGCCAACTCGCCGGGAATGTTGTCAAATGTTACCACCGAGATGATAGGTTAGGTTAGGTTAGGTTATATTTCGTTATTGTTCTATATGAAGGTCCCTCGGAGACGTAGAGGCCAACTCGCCAGGAATGTTGTCAAATATTACCGCCGAGATGATAGGTTGGGTTAGGTTAGGTTATATTACGTTATAGATGTATATAAAGGTCCCACGGAGACGTAGAGGCCAACAAGCCAGGAATGTGGTCAAATATTACCGCCGAGATGTTAGATTGGGTTAGGTTATGTTATATTACGTTATTGATGTATATAAAGATCCCACGGAGACGTAGAGGCCAACTCGCCAGGAATCTGGTCAAATATTTTCGCCGAGATGATAGGTTGATTTAGGTTAGGTTATATTTGGTTATTTATGTATATGAAGGGCCCACGGAGACGTAGAGGCCAACTCGCCAGGAATGTTTTCAAATATTACCGCCGAGATGATAGGTTGGGTTAAGTTACGTTATATTACGTTATTGATGTATACGAGGGTCCCACGGTAACGTAGAGGCCAACTCGCCAGGAATGTTGTCAAATATTACCGCCGATATGATAGGTTGGGTTAGGTTAGGTTATATTTCGTTATTGATGTATATGAAGGTGCCACGGAGACGTAGAGGCCAACACGCCAGGAATGATGTCAAATATTACCGCCGAGATGTTAGGTTGGGTTAGGTTAGGTTATATTACGTTACTGATGTATATAAAGGTCCCACGGAGACGTAAAGGCCAACTCGCCGGGAATGTTGTCAAATGTTACCGCCGAGATGATAGGTTAGGTTAGGTTAGGTAATATTTCGTTATTGATGTATATAAAAGTCCCACGAAGACGTAGAGGCCAACTCGCCAGGAATGTGGTCAAATATTACCGCCGAGATGCTAGATTGGGTTAGGTTAGGTTATATTACGTTGTTGATGTATATGAAGGTCTCTCGGAGACGTAGAGGCCAACTCGCCAGGAATGTTTTCAAATATTACCGCCGAGATGTTAGGTTGGGTTAGGTTAGGTTATATTACGTTACTGATGTATATAAAGGTCCCACGGAGACGTAGAGGCCAACTCGCCGGGAATGTTGTCAAATGTTACCACCGAGATGATAGGTTAGGTTAGGTTAGGTTATATTTCGTTATTGTTCCATATGAAGGTCCCTCGGAGACGTAGAGGCCAACTCGCCAGGAATGTTGTCAAATATTACCGCCGAGATGATAGGTTGGGTTAGGTTAGGTTATATTACGTTATAGATGTATATAAAGGTCCCACGGAGACGTAGAGGCCAACAAGCCAGGAATGTGGTCAAATATTACCGCCGAGATGTTAGATTGGGTTAGGTTATGTTATATTACGTTATTGATGTATATAAAGATCCCACGGAGACGTAGAGGCCAACTCGCCAGGAATCTGGTCAAATATTTTCGCCGAGATGATAGGTTGATTTAGGTTAGGTTATATTTGGTTATTTATGTATATGAAGGGCCCACGGAGACGTAGAGGCCAACTCGCCAGGAATGTTTTCAAATATTACCGCCGAGATGATAGGTTGGGTTAAGTTACGTTATATTACGTTATTGATGTATACGAGGGTCCCACGGTAACGTAGAGGCCAACTCGCCAGGAATGTTGTCAAATATTGCCGCCGATATGATAGGTTGGGTTAGGTTAGGTTATATTTCGTTATTGATGTATATGAAGGTGCCACGGAGACGTAGAGTCCAACACGCCAGGAATGATGTCAAATATTACCGCCGAGATGTTAGGTTGGGTTAGGTTAGGTTATATTACGTTATTGATGTATATAAAGATCCCAGGGAGACGTAGAAGCCAACTCGCCATGTATGTTGTCAAATATTACCGCCGAGATGTTAGGTTGGGTTAGGTTAGGTTATATTACGTTATTGATGTATATAAAGGTCCCACGGAGTCGTAGAAGCCAACTCGCCAGGAATGTTGTCAAATATTACCGCCGAGATGTTAGGTTGGGTTAGGTTAGGTTATATTACGTTATTGATGTATAGAAAGTTCCCACGGAGACGGAGAAGCCAACTGGCCAGGAATGATGTCAAATATTACCGCCGAGATGTTAGGTTGGGTTAGGTTAGGTTATATTACGTTATTGATGTATATAAAGGTCCCACGGAGACGTAGATGCCAACTCGCCAGGAATGTTTTCAAATATTACCGCCGTGATGTTAGGTTGGGTTACGTTAGGTTATATTACGTTATAGATGTATATAAAGGTCTCACGGAGACGTAGAGGCCAACTCGCCAGGAATCTGGTCAAATATTTTCGCCGAGATGATAGGTTGATTTAGGTTAGGTTATATTTGGTTATTTATGTATATGAAGGGCCCACGGAGACGTAGAGGCCAACTCGCCAGGAATGTTTTCAAATATTACCGCCGAGATGATAGGTTGGGTTAAGTTACGTTATATTACGTTATTGATGTATACGAGGGTCCCACGGTAACGTAGAGGCCAACTCGCCAGGAATGTTGTCAAATATTACCGCCGATATGATAGGTTGGGTTAGGTTAGGTTATATTTCGTTATTGATGTATATGAAGGTGCCACGGAGACGTAGAGGCCAACACGCCAGGAATGATGTCAAATATTACCGCCGAGATGTTAGGTTGGGTTAGGTTAGGTTATATTACGTTATTGATGTATATAAAGATCCCAGGGAGACGTAGAAGCCAACTCGCCATGTATGTTGTCAAATATTACCGCCGAGATGTTAGGTTGGGTTAGGTTAGGTTATATTACGTTATTGATGTATATAAAGGTCCCACGGAGTCGTAGAAGCCAACTCGCCAGGAATGTTGTCAAATATTACCGCCGAGATGTTAGGTTGGGTTAGGTTAGGTTATATTACGTTATTGATGTATAGAAAGTTCCCACGGAGACGGAGAAGCCAACTGGCCAGGA
Organism: Xylocopa violacea; assembly: GCA_963969225.1. Lineage (NCBI taxonomy): Eukaryota > Metazoa > Arthropoda > Insecta > Hymenoptera > Apidae > Xylocopa > Xylocopa violacea. Next base: position 6,289,623 of record CAXAJV010001290.1, on the reverse strand, counting down.
ATGATGTCAAATATTACCGCCGAGATGTTAGGTTGGGTTAGGTTAGGTTATATTACGTTATTGATGTATATAAAGGTCCCACGGAGACGTAGATGCCAACTCGCCAGGAATGTTTTCAAATATTACCGCCGTGATGTTAGGTTGGGTTACGTTAGGTTATATTACGTTATAGATGTATATAAAGGTCTCACGGAGACGTAGAGGCCAACAAGCCAGGAATGTGGTCAAATATTACCGCCGAGATGCTAGATTGGGTTAGGTTAGGTTATATTACGCTATTGATGTATATGAATGTCCCACGGAGACGTAGAGGCCAACTCGCCAGGAATGTTATCAAATATTACCGCCGAGATGTTAGGTTGGGTTAGGTTAGGTTATATTACGTTATTGATGTATATGAAGGTCAAACGGAGACGTAGAGGCCAACTCGCCAGGAATGTTGTGAAATATTACCGCCGAGATCATAGGTTGGGTTAGGTTAGGTTATATTACGTTATAGATGTATATAAAGGTCCCACGGAGACGTAGAGACCAACAAGCCAGGAATGTGGTCAAATATTACCGCCGAGATGTTAGATTGGGTTAGGTTATGTTATATTACGTTATTGATGTATATAAAGATCCCACGGAGACGTAGAGGCCAACTCGCCAGGAATGATGTCAAATATTACCGCCGAGATGATAGGTTGGGTTAAGTTACGTTATATTACGTTATTGATGTATACGAGGGTTACACGGAGACGTAGAGGCCAACTCGCCAGGAATGATGTCAGATATTACCGCCGAGATGTTAGGTTGCGTTAGGTTAGGTTATATTACGTTATTGATGTATATAAAGGTCGTACGGAGACGTAGAGGCCAACTCGCCAGGAATGTTGTCAAATATTACCGCCGAGATGTTAGGTTGGGTTAGGTTAGGTTATATTACGTTATAGATGTATATAATGGTCTCACAGAGACGTAGAGGCCAACAAGCCAGGAATGTGGTCAAATATTACCGCCGAGATGTTAGGTTGGGTTAGGTTAGGTTATATTACGTTACTGATGTGTATAAAGGTCCCACGGAGACGTAGAGGCCAACTCGCCAGGAATGATGTCAAATATTACCGCCGAGATGTTAGGTTGCGTTAGGTTAGGTTATATTACGTTAATGATGTATATAAAGGTCCCACGGAGACGTAGAGGCCAACTCGCCGGGAATGTTGTCAAATGTTACCCCCGGGATGATAGGTTGGGTTAGGTTAGGTTATATTACGTTATAGATGTATATAAAGGTCCCACGGAGACGTAGAGGCCAACAAGCCAGGCATGTGGTCAAATATTACCGCCGAGATGTTAGATTGGGTTAGGTTATGTTATATTACGTTATTGATGTATATAAAGATCCCACGGAGACGTAGAGGCCAACTTGCCAGGAATCTGGTGAAATATTATCGCCGAGATGATAGGTTGATTTAGGTTAGGTTATATTTCGTTATTGATGTATATGAAGGGCCCACGGAGACGTAGAGGCCAACTCGCCAGGTATGTTGTCAAATATTACCGCCGAGATGTTAGGTTGGGTTAGGTTAGGTTATATTACGCTATTGATTTATATAAAGGTCCCACTCAGACGTACAGGCCAACTCGCCAGGAATGTTTTCAAATATTAGCGCCGAGATGTTAGGTTGGGTTAGGTTAGGTTATATTACGTTATTGAAGTATATAAAGGTCCCACGAAGACGTAGAGGCCAACTCGCCAGGAATATGGTCAAATATTACCGCCGAGATGAGAAGTTGGGTTAGGTTAGGTTATATTTCGTTATTGATGTATACGAAGGTGCCACTGAGACGTTGAGGCCAACTCGCCAGGTATGTTGTCAAATATTACAGCCGAGATGTTAGGTTGGGTTAGGTTAGGTTACATTACGTTATAGATGTGTATAAAGGTCTCACGGAGACGTAGAGGCCAACAAGCCAGGAATATGGTCAAATATTAACGCCGAGATCCTAGATTGGGTTAGGTTAGGTTATATTACGTTATTGATGTATATGAAGGTCCCACGGAGACGTAGAGGCCAACTCGCCAGGAATGTTTTCAAATATTACCGCCGAGATGTTAGGTTGGGTTAGGTTAGGTTATATTACGTTATTGATGTATATGAAGGTCAAACGGAGACGTAGAGGCCAACTCGGCAGGAATGTTGTCATATATTACCGCCGAGATGATAGGTTGGATTAGGTTAGGTTATATTACGTTATAGATGTATATAAAGGTCCCACGGAGACGTAGAGCCCAACAAGCCAGGAATGTGGTGAAATATTACCGCCGAGATGTTAGATTGGGTTAGGTTATGTTATATTACGTTATTGATGTATATAAAGATCCCACGGAGACGTAGAGGGCAACTCGCCAGGAATCTTGCCAAATATTATCGCCGAGATGATAGGTTGATTTAGGTTAGGTTATATTTTTGTTATTGATGTATATGAAGGGACCACGGAGACGTAGAGGCCGACTCGCCAGGTATGTTGTCAAATATTACCGCGGAGTACCGCGAAGATGTTAGGTTGGTTCAGGTTAAGTTATATTACGTTATTGATGTATATAAATGTCCCACGAAGACGTAGAGGCCAACTCGCCAGGAATGTGGTCAAATATTACCGCCGAGATGCTAGATTGGGTTAGGTTAGGTTATATTACGTTATTGATATATATCAAGATCCCACGGAGACGTAGAGGCCAACTCGCCAGGTATGTTGTCAAATATTACCGCGGAGGTGTTAGGTTGGGTTAGGTTAAGTTATATTACGTTATTGATGTATATAAAGGACCCAGGGAGACGTAGAGGCCAAATCGCCAGGAATGTTGTCAAATATTACCGCCGAGATGATAGGTTGGGTTAAGTTACGTTATATTACTTTATTGATGTATGCGAGGGTTACACGGATACGTAGAGGCCAACACGCCAGGAATGATGTCAAATATTACCGCCGAGATGTTAGGTTGGGTTAGGTTAGGTTATATTACGTTACTGATGTATATAAAGGTCCCACGGAGACGTAAAGGCCAACTCGCCGGGAATGTTGTCAAATGTTACCGCCGAGATGATAGGTTAGGTTAGGTTAGGTTATATTTCGTTATTGATGTATATAAAAGTCCCACGAAGACGTAGAGGCCAACTAGCCAGGAATGTTGTCAAATATTATCGCCGAGATGATAGGTTAATTTAGGTTAGGTTATATTTCTTTATTGATGTATATAAAGGACCCACGGAGCCATAGAAGCCAACTCGCCAGGAATGTTGTCAAATATTACCGCCGAGATGTTAGGTTGGGTTAGGTTATGTTATATTACGTTATTGATGTATATAAAGATCCCACGGAGACGTAGAGGCCAACTCGCCATGTATGTTGTCAAATATTACGGCCGAGATGTTAGGTTGGGTTAGGTTAGGTTATATTACGCTATTGATGTATACGAGGGTCCCACGGTAACGTAGAGGCCAACTCGCCAGGAATGTTGTCAAATATTACCGCCGATATGATAGGTTGGGTTAGGTTAGGTTATATTTCGTTATTGATGTATATAAAGGTGCCACGGAGACGTAGAGGCCAACTCGCCAGGAATGATGTCAAATATTACCGCCGAGATGTTAGATTGGGTTAGGCTAGCTTATATTATGTTATTGATGTATATAAAGGTCCCACGGAGACGTAGAGGCCAACTCGCCAGGAATGATGTCAAATGTTACCGCCGAGATGATAGGTTAGGTTAGGTTATATTTCGTTATTGATGTATATAAAGGTCCCACGGAGACGTAGAGGCCTACTAGCCAGGAATCTGGTCAAATATTATCGCCGAGATGATAGGTTGATTTAGGTTAGGTTATATTTGGTTATTTATGTATATGAAGGGCCCACGGAGACGTAGAGGCCAACTCGCCAGGAATGTTTTCAAATATTACCGCCGTGATGATAGGTTGGGTTAAGTTACGTTATATTACGTTATTGATGTATACGAGGGTCCCACGGTAACGTAGAGGCCAAGTCGCCAGGAATGTTGTCAAATATTACCGCCGATATGATAGGTTGGGTTAGGTTAGGTTATATTTCGTTATTGATGTATATGAAGGTGCCACGGAGACGTAGAGGCCAACTCGCCAGGAATGATGTCAAATATTACCGCCGAGATGTTAGGTTGGGTTAGGTTAAGTTATATTACGTTATTGATGTATATAAAGGTCCCACGGAGACGTAGATGCCATCTCGCCAGGAATGTTTTCAAATATTACCGCCGAGATGTTAGGTTGGGTTAGGTTAGGTTATATTACGTTACTGATGTATATAAAGGTCCCTCGGAGACGTAGAGGCCATCTCGCCAGGAATGATGTCAAATATTACCGCCGAGATGTTAGATTGGGTTAGGTTAGGTTATATTACGTTGTTGATGTATATGGAGGTCAAACGGAGACGTAGAGGCCAACTCGCCAGGAATGTTGTTAAATATTACCGCCGAGATGATAGGTTGGGTTAGGTTAGGTTATATTACGTTATTGATGTATACGAGGGTTACACGGAGACGTAGAGGCCAACTCGCCAAGAATGTTTTCAAATATTACCGCCGAGATGTTAGGTTGGGTTAGGTTAGGTTATCTTACGTTATAGATGTATATAAAGGTCTCACGGAGGCGTAGAGGTCAACAAGCCAGGAATGTGGTCAAATATTATCGCCGAGATGATAGGTTTGGTTAGGTTAGGTTATATTACGTTATTGAAGTATATAAAGGTCCCACGGAAACGTAGAGGCCAACTCGCCAGGAATGTCGTCAAATATTACCGCCGAGATGATAGGTTGGGTTAGGTTAGGTTATATTTCGTTATTGATGTATATGAAGGTGCCACTGAGACGTAGAGGCCAACTCGCCAGGAATGATGTCAAATATTACCGCCGAGATGTTAGATTGTGTTAGGTTAGGTTATATTACGTTGTTGATGTATATGGAGGTCAAACGGAGACGTAGAGGCCAACTCGCCAGGAATGTTGTCAAATATTACCGCCGAGATGTTAGATTGGGTTAGGCTAGCTTATATTATGTTATTGATGTATATAAAGGTCCCACGGAGACGTAGAGGCCAACTCGCCAGGAATGTTGTCAAATGTTACCGCCGAGATGATAGGTTAGGTTAGGTTATATTTCGTTATTGATGTATATAAAGGTCCCACGGAGACGTAGAGGCCTACTCGCCAGGAATCTGGTCAAATATTATCGCCGAGATGATAGGTTGATTTAGGTTAGGTTATATTTGGTTATTTATGTATATGAAGGGCCCACGGAGACGTAGAGGCCAACTCGCCAGGAATGTTTTCAAATATTACCGCCGTGATGATAGGTTGGGTTAAGTTACGTTATATTACGTTATTGATGTATACGAGGGTCCCACGGTAACGTAGAGGCCAACTCGCCAGGAATGTTGTCAAATATTACCGCCGATATGATAGGTTGGGTTAGGTTAGGTTATATTTCGTTATTGATGTATATGAAGGTGCCACGGAGACGTAGAGGCCAACTCGCCAGGAATGATGTCAAATATTACCGCCGAGATGTTAGGTTGGGTTAGGTTAAGTTATATTACGTTATTGATGTATATAAAGGTCCCACGGAGACGTAGATGCCATCTCGCCAGGAATGTTTTCAAATATTACCGCCGAGATGTTAGGTTGGGTTAGGTTAGGTTATATTACGTTACTGATGTATATAAAGGTCCCTCGTAGACGTAGAGGCCATCTCGCCAGGAATGATGTCAAATATTACCGCCGAGATGTTAGATTGGGTTAGGTTAGGTTATATTACATTGTTGATGTATATGGAGGTCAAACGGAGACGTAGAGTCCAACTCGCCAGGAATGTTGTCAAATATTACCGCCGAGATGATAGGTTGGGTTAGGTTAGGTTATATTACGTTATTGATGTATACGAGGGTTACACGGAGACGTAGAGGCCAACTCGCCAAGAATGTTTTCAAATATTACCGCCGAGATGTTAGGTTGGGTTAGGTTAGGTTATCTTACGTTATAGATGTATATAAAGGTCTCACGGAGACGTAGAGGTCAACAAGCCAGGAATGTGGTCAAATATTACCGCGGAGATGTTGGGTTGGGTTAGGTTAAGTTATATTACGTTATTGATGTATACAAAAGTCCCACGAAGACGTAGAGGCCAACTCGCCAGGAATGTGGTCAAATATTCCCGCCGAGATGTTAGATTGGGTTAGGCTAGCTTATATTATGTTATTGATGTATATAAAGGCCCCACGGAGACGTAGAGGACAACTCGCCAGGAATGTTTTCAAATATTACCGCCGAGATGTTAGGTTGGTTAGGTTAGGTTATATTACGTTATTGATGTATATGAAGGTCAAACGGAGACGTAGAGGCCAACTCGGCAGGAATGTTGTCATATATTACCGCCGAGATGATAGGTTGGATTAGGTTAGGTTATATTACGTTATAGATGTATATAAAGGTCCCACGGAGACGTAGAGCCCAACAAGCCAGGAATGTGGTGAAATATTACCGCCGAGATGTTAGATTGGGTTAGGTTATGTTATATTACGTTATTGATGTATATAAAGATCCCACGGAGACGTAGAGGGCAACTCGCCAGGAATCTTGCCAAATATTATCGCCGAGATGATAGGTTGATTTAGGTTAGGTTATATTTTTGTTATTGATGTATATGAAGGGACCACGGAGACGTAGAGGCCGACTCGCCAGGTATGTTGTCAAATATTACCGCGGAGATGTTAGGTTGTGTTAGGTTAAGTTATATTACGTTATTGATGTATATAAAGGTCCCACGAAGACGTAGAGGCCAACTGGCCAGGAATGTGGGCAAATATACCGCCGAGATGTTAGATTGGGTTAGGCTAGCTTATATTATGTTATTGATGTATATAAAGATCCCACGGAGACGTAGAGGCCAACTAGCCAGGAATGTTGTCAAATATTACCGCCGAGATGTTAGGTTGGGTTAGGTTATGTTATATTACGATATTGATGTATATAAAGATCCCACGGAGACGTAGAGGCCAACTCGCCATGTATGTTGTCAAATATTACCGCCGAGATGTTAGGTTGGGTTAGGTTAGGTTATATTACGCTATTGATTTATATAAAGGTCCCACTCAGACGTACAGGCCAACTCGCCAGGAATGTTTTCAAATATTAGCGCCGAGATGTTAGGTTGGGTTAGGTTAGGTTATATTACGTTATTGATATATATCAAGATCCCACGGAGACGTAGAGGCCAACTCGCCAGGTATGTTGTCAAATATTACCGCGGAGGTGTTAGGTTGGGTTAGGTTAAGTTATATTACGTTATTGATGTATATAAAGGACCCAGGGAGACGTAGAGGCCAAATCGCCAGGAATGTTGTCAAATATTACCGCCGAGATGATAGGTTGGGTTAAGTTACGTTATATTACGTTATTGATGTATGCGAGGGTTACACGGATACGTAGAGGCCAACACGCCAGGAATGATGTCAAATATTACCGCCGAGATGTTAGGTTGGGTTAGGTTAGGTTATATTACGTTACTGATGTATATAAAGGTCCCACGGAGACGTAAAGGCCAACTCGCCGGGAATGTTGTCAAATGTTACCGCCGAGATGATAGGTTAGGTTAGGTTAGGTTATATTTCGTTATTGATGTATATAAAAGTCCCACGAAGACGTAGAGGCCAACTCGCCAGGAATGTGGTCAAATATTACCGCCGAGATGATAGGTTGGTTTAAGTTACGTTATATTACGTTATTGATGTATACGAGGGTCCCACGGTAACGTAGAGGCCAACTCGCCAGGAATGTTGTCAAATATTACCGCCGATATGATAGGTTGGGTTAGGTTAGGTTATATTTCGTTATTGATGTATATGAAGGTGCCACGGTGACGTAGAGCCAACTCGCCAGGAATGATGTCAAATATTACCGCCGAGATGTTAGGTTGGGTTAGGTTAGGTTATATTACGTTATTGATGTATATAAAGGTCCCACGGAGACGTAGAGGCCAACTCGCCAGGAATGTTGTCAAATATTACCGCCGAGATGATAGGTTGGGTTAGGTTAGGTTATATTACGTTATAGATGTATATAAAGCTCCCACGGAGACGTAGAGGCCAACAAGCCAGGAATATGGTCAAATATTACCGCCGAGATCCTAGATTGGGTTAGGTTAGGTTATATTACGTTATTGATGTATATGAAGGTCCCACGGAGACGTAGAGGCCAACTCGCCAGGAATGTTTTCAAATATTACCGCCGAGATGTTAGGTTGGGTTAGGTTAGGTTATATTACGTTATAGATCTATATGAAGGTCCCACGGAGACGTAGAGTCCAATAAGCCAGGAACGTGGTCAAATATTACCGCCGAAATGTTAGGTTGGGTTAGGTTAGGTTATATTACGTTATTGATGTATATAAAGGTCCCACGGAAACGGAGAAGCCAACTCGCCAGGAATTTTGTCAAATATTACCGCCGAGATGAATGGTTGGGTTAGGTTAGGATATATTTCGTTATTGATGTATATGAAGGGCCCACGGAGACGAGGAGGCCAACTCGCCAGGTATGTTGTCAAATATTACCGCGGAGTACCGCGGAGATGTTAGGTTGGTTCAGGTTAAGTTATATTACGTTATTGATGTATATAAATGTCCCACGAAGACGTAGAGGCCAACTCGCCAGGAATGTGGTCAAATATTACCGCCGAGATGCTAGATTGGGTTAGGTTAGGTTATATTACGTTATTGATATATATCAAGATCCCACGGAGACGTAGAGGCCAACTCGCCAGGTATGTTGTCAAATATTACCGCGGAGGTGTTAGGTTGGGTTAGGTTAAGTTATATTACGTTATTGATGTATATAAAGGACCCAGGGAGACGTAGAGGCCAAATCGCCAGGAATGTTGTCAAATATTACCGCCGAGATGATAGGTTGGGTTAAGTTACGTTATATTACGTTATTGATGTATGCGAGGGTTACACGTATACGTAGAGGCCAACACGCCAGGAATGATGTCAAATATTACCGCCGAGATGTTAGGTTGGGTTAGGTTAGGTTATATTACGTTACTGATGTATATAAAGGTCCCAAGGAGACGTAAAGGCCAACTCGCCGGGAATGTTGTCAAATGTTACCGCCGAGATGATAGGTTAGGTTAGGTTAGGTTATATTTCGTTATTGATGTATATAAAAGTCCCACGAAGACGTAGAGGCCAACTCGCCAGGAATGTGGTCAAATATTACCGCCGAGATGCTAGATTGGGTTAGGTTAGGTTATATTACGTTGTTGATGTATATGAAGGTCTCTCGGAGACGTAGAGGCCAACTCGCCAGGAATGTTTTCAAATATTACCGCCGAGATGTTAGGTTGGGTTAGGTTAGGTTATATTACGTTACTGATGTATATAAAGGTCCCACGGAGACGTAGAGGCCAACTCGCCGGGTATGTTGTCAAATGTTACCACCGAGATGATAGGTTAGGTTAGGTTAGGTTATATTTCGTTATTGTTGTATATGAAGGTCCCTCGGAGACGTAGAGGCCAACTCGCCAGGAATGATGTCAAATATTACCGCCGAGATGTTAGATTGGGTTAGGTTAGGTTATATTACGTTATTGATGTATATGAAGGTCAAACGGAGATGTAGAGGATAAACTCGCCAGGAATGTTGTCAAATATTACCGCCGAGATGATAGGTTGGGTTAGGTTAGGTTATATTACGTTATAGATGTATATAAAGGTCCCACGGAGACGTAGAGGCCAACAAGCCAGGAATGTGGTCAAATATTACCGCCGAGATGTTAGATTGGGTTAGGTTATGTTATATTACGTTATTGATGTATATAAAGATCCCACGGAGACGTAGAGGCCAACTCGCCAGGAATCTGGTCAAATATTTTCGCCGAGATGATAGGTTGATTTAGGTTAGGTTATATTTGGTTATTTATGTATATGAAGGGCCCACGGAGACGTAGAGGCCAACTCGCCAGGAATGTTTTCAAATATTACCGCCGAGATGATAGGTTGGGTTAAGTTACGTTATATTACGTTATTGATGTATACGAGGGTCCCACGGTAACGTAGACGCCAACTCGCCAGGAATGTTGTCAAATATTACCGCCGATATGATAGGTTGGGTTAGGTTAGGTTATATTTCGTTATTGATGTATATGAAGGTCCCACGGAGACGTAGAGGCCAACTCGCCGGGTATGTTGTCAAATGTTACCACCGAGATGATAGGTTAGGTTAGGTTAGGTTATATTTCGTTATTGTTGTATATGAAGGTCCCTCGGAGACGTAGAGGCCAACTCGCCAGGAATGATGTCAAATATTACCGCCGAGATGTTAGATTGGGTTAGGTTAGGTTATATTACGTTATTGATGTATATGAAGGTCAAACGGAGATGTAGAGGCCAACTCGCCAGGAATGTTGTCAAATATTACCGCCGAGATGATAGGTTGGGTTAGGTTAGGTTATATTACGTTATAGATGTATATAAAGGTCCCAGGGAGACGTAGAGGCCAACAAGCCAGGAATGTGGTCAAATATTACCGCCGAGATGTTAGATTGGGTTAGGTTATGTTATATTACGTTATTGATGTATATAAAGATCCCACGGAGACGTAGAGGCCAACTCGCCAGGAATCTGGTCAAATATTTTCGCCGAGATGATAGGTTGATTTAGGTTAGGTTATATTTGGTTATTTATGTATATGAAGGGCCCACGGAGACGTAGAGGCCAACTCGCCAGGAATGTTTTCAAATATTACCGCCGAGATGATAGGTTGGGTTAAGTTACGTTATATTACGTTATTGATGTATACGAGGGTCCCACGGTAACGTAGACGCCATCTCGCCAGGAATGTTGTCAAATATTACCGCCGAGATGTTAGGTTGGGTTAGGTTAGGTTATATTACGTTATTGATGTATATAAAGGTCCCACGGAGACGTAGATGCCAACTCGCCAGGAATGTTTTCAAATATTACCGCCGAGATGTTAGGTTGGGTTAGGTTAGGTTATATTACGTTATTGATGTATATGAAGGTCAAACGGAGACGTAGAGGCCAACTCGCCAGGAATGTTGTCAAATATTACCGCCGAGATGATAGGTTGGGTTAGGTTAGGTTATATTACGTTATAGATGTATATAAAGCTCCCACGGAGACGTAGAGGCCAACAAGCCAGGAATGTGGTGAAATATTACCGCCGAGATGTTAGATTGGGTTAGGTTATGTTATATTACGTTATTGATGTATATAATGATACCACGGAGACGTAGAGGGCAACTCGCCAGGAATCTTGTCAAATATTATCGCCGAGATGATAGGTTGATTTAGGTTAGGTTATAGTTTTGTTATTGATGTATATGAAGGGCCCACGGAGACGTAGAGGCCGACTCGCCAGGTATGTTGTCAAATATTACCGCCGCGATGATAGGTTGGGTTAGGTTAGGTTATATTACGTTATTGATGTATACGAGGGTTACACGGAGACGTAGAGGCCAACTCGCCAAGAATGTTTTCAAATATTACCGCCGAGATGTTAGGTTGGGTTAGGTTAGGTTTGTCTTACGTTATAGATGTATATAAAGGTCTCACGGAGGCGTAGAGGTCAACAAGCCAGGAATGTGGTCAAATATTACCGCCGAGATGCTAGATTGGGTTAGGTTAGGTTATATTACGTTATAGATGTATATAAAGGTCCCACGGAGACGTAGAGGCCAACAAGCCAGACATGTGGTGAAATATTACCGCCGAGATGTTAGATTGGGTTAGGTTATGTTATATTACGTTATTGATGTATATAAAGATACCACGGAGATGTAGAGGGCAACTCGCCAGGAATCTTGTCAAATATTGTCGCCGAGATGATAGGTTGATTTAGGTCAGGTTATATTTTTGTTATTGATGTATATGAAGGGCCCACGGAGACGTAGAGGCCGACTCACCAGGTATGTTGTCAAATATTACCGC